>JAODFW021074030.1:0-16557 GCA_027575235.2 Palythoa mutuki | reverse complement strand
TTTTTCCGCCTGCGCAGGAATGGAACTCAGACCCTCTCGGATAAATCCAAGATGGCGTCGATTTGGATCAACCACAAGATCGAGATATTTTCCGCCTGTGCAAGATTATGATTGCGTTCTCCTAACGTCAAACGCAATAAAGTAAATATAGTTTTGTCACGAATAGTTTAGGCATGGTGTGGCAGGGACATGGCAACAGGTCGTGGTTCCAAATTAATGTTATTGCAGTTCCGTTACAGTTGTTTTCTGTATTAACCCTTACAGCCCCAGGCAAATTATCAACCTCCAACTTCTCCTTACATAACTCAAACACAACAATAGAACTGGTAATGAGAAGCAAGCTGTGGATGTTGAAATGCCAAATTCTCCCAAACTGCTTACATAGGAAGTATGGAATTCAGTTGGGAGAATTTAATAACACCTCATTTGTCGTGCTTGGGGCTTAAAGGGTTAAAATGCAATGTTTATCAAATGCACCTCCATCCCATCTTGTAGCCTTAACAGCAGCTATAATGTTAAACTGTTCCAGGCTGGACCTACACCCAGTCAGATCACTTACCCTCTCACTGCCCAGCAAAAGGTTGCTGTAACAAGGAACATTGAAAGGATGCTGGGAGAAGCTCTTGGAGATCCAGGAGAGGTTGGTAGTCACAGATTTTGTAGTGTAGGCTTAAAATCGAGTAATCTGGGTCACTGTGTCATTCAAGAGGAATGAAGTGCCTGCTGGTATTGTCAGTGTAAGTGAGAAGGAGTAAGGAGTTGGTTAACGTTATCAAACAATGTAAGTGTGTCCAAGAATCAGGGTCTGGTTGATGTTATCATCAGGGTTCTTTTAATACTCAGTTGAGGGCAAATGTTTAATTATTATGCATTGAAGTTACTATTGACATTCTGATTGGCTACAAACACACAGCTAAATCCTGCGGGCGTCATTTCCGTTGCATCATACCTACAGACAATAGGTTTATCACTGCAGTTGAGATGTCATACCTACAGACAATAGATTTAACACTGCAGATGAGACGTGTCGTGTCTACAGAAAAAGGTTTTCAAACGAGCAGTATTTTGTTGTGTTTGTCATGGCAAAGTCGATGGAAAGGTTATCGGAATAGGATTTTGAAAGCTTTGTCTCCAGTAAGGATTCAAACAACACAAAAAAAACACTAAATACTGATTTTCAAGCATTTGCCCACAGACCTCTCGGACTGAGAATCACTTCTGTTGACCGTCAAGCTACACTCATCGGACCCAATGTAAATCACTTATTAATGTAATATACATACGACATATTTCGAACAAATGGTTGATCTTCAAAGAGAGAAACTGTGATGTGTCAAAGGGGAAATATCAGAACAAATGCTGAAAAAATCAGACGCCCTAAGCGGGAATCCAACCCGCTAATCACCAGATTTACATTGGGTCCGATGAGCGTAGCTTGACGATCAACAGAAGTAATTTCCAGTCTAAGACATCTGGGGGTAAATGCTTGAAAATCAGTATTCAAAATCAGCTCATCCAACTGTAGGTGCCTCGGTAGCTCAGTGGTAGAGCACCAGTCATGAAATCGGTGAGTCGTGGGTTCGATTCCCGCTCAGGGCATCTGATTTCTTCCAGTATTTGTTCTGATAATATTTCCTCTTAGACACATCAGAGTTTCTCTCTCTGCCGATGAACCAAAACAATTATTGTATTCGGTTTTGCGTGATAACGAGAATTATCATGCCTCTGTTTGTATCGGCTTCGGCAGATAACACAAACCTCGGCCATGATAATTCTCGCCATCATGCTCAACCTAATCCAATAATTGTTAATTACTCGCAGCTATGATTTTGCCAATTTCTCAATTAACTTTTGGCAATTTTAAAGTGAGCATGACAGCTCTTAACCTTGGGCAGTTTATTTTCAAAGTCAAACAGGTTTCGGTGTACCACACCTAAGCCGCAGGGATTACCTGGCTGTAAATGCGATTTTTCCGGCTGTAAAGCACTACTTCTTTCTCCAAAATGCTTTTAAATGTTTTCAGAATTACCCGCCTGTCATTGCCAGATTCCCACCTGTTAAAAATTTTAACTACATCCCTGTAAGCCATCGTCAGTGTAAATGCACAGTAATTGGAAGTTAGTTTGAATAGCTATCAGCACGTACAAATGTAAATTACAAGGAAAAACAAGAACTATAAATACAAAGAAAGATTTAGTGCGTCACTTGGCGATTCAACACAGGAGTTAGCAATTTGAGCTTGATTTGTTATCCTGTCTGACCCGTGTCCAGGATCTCGAAGCACTCTGCTGAGGAGGTCTCACGGCATTCAGTCGGGATTTAGCCATTTGATGTGCGTGGCTTCCTTAAGCTTTATAGTTTGTATTCCGTCTGAGCCGTGTCCAGGATCTCGAAGCACTCTGCCGAGGAGGCCTCACGGCATTCAGTCGACGCATTTACGTGGTGACAGATCGTCGCATGTACTTAGACAGCCTAAGAGTTGTTGTGATTATATGTATTTTTTGATTATTTAATTTTGTAAATAGTTTCTACTCATCATATTCTTATATCATTTTGTTATGTAATAATTACGCAATCCAGTCGTACTGACTGCAATGTTTATGGCGAATTTATAAAACTTTATAAACTTTGTAAACTGTACGAGTTATTACCGACTGATAACTACATATAAAAAAACAGAATTAAGGCGGCGCAAATATAAACTAACCGAAAGTTTTCAATAGAAGAAATATCAAAAATTAGTAGGAAAACCTACCCCAGATATCTCTCCCTGTAATTTGCATTTCTTCATCAGAATCTACCTGTTGTTCCCAGAGATAGCCACGTCCTTCTGCACCAATAGATTCTGTTGAGAAGGCTGAAACCAAATGTTACACTATGAAATTTGTTTGATCTTTGATACAAGGGAGCTCTTGTCAACGCATACTAGTCTCATTCTGTGCCATTGATTTGGTACGATTGGGTTACTTAACTATAACACCATACTAAGGCCCATTCCACATGAAGATACTACCTGCTGTTCACACGATGGGTTGATTTTGAAATACTGATTAACGAACATTTGATTGTCCCCAGACCTCTCGGATTGGAAATTCGTTGCCGTTCGTGAAGCAACTCGCTAATCGGATATAAACCTCTTATTAACGTAATACACACACCGTAAATGGTCTATTAAAAGCCCTAGGCGTTTATTTAATTTTAGGGGTTTTAGGGGGCACTTAATAGATAAGTGGTGTCAATTGGAGAGAGGCGTTTATTTTTACAATTGATATTTCTTAATAAACGTTTTCCAGCCAACAAAACTACCAGCATTTAGTCCAGTTTAACAAAACAATGTCAACTAACTGTTGCAACAGTCTGGAAGTCAAAAGTTCTTCAATTTCATAGCAATACTCGTGTAATACCTCAACTGATGAGCATGGTAATTACTGTTTACACAATGTTCCGCAAACAAATAAACAAAACATGTTACACAGATTCAATAACAAACATCTAATCTTCGATGTCTACTTCATCTATTTCATCAAGATCGTCTCACATTTGTTTTAGTGCTTTATCTTTAAAGTGTAAGTTAAAATTGGATTATTTAAAGTTATATCCAATAACCGCTCCCTTTTAGATACAGGGCGTTTAATGAAGAGGGGCGTCTAACTGAAAATCCTATTTTGACCAGGGCGTCTGTTAGATACGAGGCGTTTAATAGAGAGTGGGCGTTAAATAGATCATTTACGGTACGACACATTTCAAAAACTTGTCCATTATTTTAGTTTCACTGCTTATTAGTCATTAAAGTATACCACGCCAGTCACTGTTGACAGTATTCACGAAGAACATGATCCAAGAACACTATTCGCTCCAGAAAATCGTGCTCTGTTGATTCTTCGCATTTCCGTGCTGACTTACAAATTTCTCACATTATACTTATGCAACCGCCGAGGACACTCCCCTAGCTAGGCTCCTGCAGTTTACCTCCATGCACAAGAGTTGCCTACCCAAATGAACAGGTCGGGATAAGCTGCATTTAGACTGACTCTAAGTCCTGCCCTTCACTGAGTGGTCTAGGCTAACATTTTCTGCTTTCTTCTTCTTTCACAGAGGCGCTTTCATAATCAATTTGGAATCATTTTTCATCGATCAAATTTCATTTCAAAATTCCCTTCCTTCCATGACTAAAATCGCATGAGCACCAAAAAGCTACACAAGGGCGGCACTACATTGCTGTAGTGAAAACTCACGATTCGCTACTTCTGATTGGACTAAATCCTTATTCTCAGAGGTGAAAAATCTTGGTTATGACTCATTTCCGTACGAATATTTACGAAATAGCTTTTGCACGAGTTTCGCTTAGTATCTATATTTATAATAAAATTGCTGTACGCACAACATCTTTGCTATAATCTCATCTATATCTGAGGTAACAAATTTCTTGTGATATGTGTGTAAAATGGAACCGTATAATACTCAAATCGCTCCATGGTCTTGTATTTGAGCGACATGATAACTGCAGAGTCAGTGCTTCTGCTTAATATTACATGTCCTTTTAAATGTCGTTCATTTTCTAACCGCTGTCATAGTACAAGCTGAACATTGTATGGAAGATGCATTTTAAAAGTTAAATATATTATATGGCTGTGCAAGCTTCTGAAAGTCCATTATTATTATTATTATTATTATTATTATTATTACTACTGCTACTACAACTACTATTACTACTACTACAGCTACAACTATTACTACAACTACTACTGTAACTACTACTACTACAACTAGTACTAAGTACTACTACTACTAAGTACTACTACTACTAGTGATACCACTACTGCTACTATTGCTGCTACTATTGCTGCTACTACCGCTGCTACTACTGCTACTACTACTACTACTACTACTACTACTACAACTAAGTACTGTACTAAGCAGGCCGAATCCATCTTATTATTTCATCTTGTATCTGTGAGCAGGCCACAGCGAAATGCATATCACATGTATCGATACCTTTTACAGCCTTCTTTCCTTGTGTTTCGTTTTCCAGTGATAACTCGCCCATTCCAAAATCGTCATCTTCTTCTTCTTGGTTTTTCAATGAGACTCTTGCACATGGAGGAAGGTCCACGTCAGGTCCAATAACAACCTATTCACAAACAGCAGCAAAGTGTAAAAACAATAATGTGAACTGAATTCTGTTTTAACAAATGATGAAATACAAGCAGTTGACCTTCTTAGTACTTATCAGAATTTTATTTAACTTTGCTGGGCAGAACTTACGTCAAATGAAATAAGCGAGCCTTCACGGATAGTCACGTCCCTAAAAACAAGAGGCATAAATTAAGGCGGGTTCACACTAGAGACGCAAACGCAAACGCAAGCGCAGAAGCAGACGCAAGCACAAGGACATTCACACCAGGGACTGAAGTGATGCAAGCTACGCAAGCAAAGATGGTTTTTGGCTTGCCTCTGCGTCTGCGTCATCCCCATTCACACTTGGAAATTTGTGAAGCAAGAGCAAATGCAAGCGCAAGGTGTGCGCAAGAAAAAGGAAATTTTCCTTTTTCTTGCGTCTGCGTCAAGTTACATTCACACCTGTTTCTATTGCTCCTGCGTCTGCGCTTGCGTCGCTAGTGTGAACACGGCTTAACAGTCCTGTTTTTGCTTTTTGCTGGAGCCGCTGAATTTGCCTATTCCCAAAGTCCCTCGGGGGCATAGTGATGCGTTTGTTTCTAGCAATGACAAGGACTGGATTATTCTTTGCTGCCACTGTGGTTAGTATTGTGAGAAGTTTAACCGCTGACTTGTGTCCCGAGAATCTAAACACTGGATCGCTGGAGAAATATTTCTTCTTACTTATGGTCCTAATGCTCCTCGACTTTGTCCTTTTTCTCGCTATTGCTGTCAGATACAGGTACGTGGCTGATAGAAGTGATTCCATTCCAAATAAATCCAAAGATTCCGCTATGCCAAAAAACAGAAAAAACGGTAAAGAAACAGCATAAATGAGCTTTAGTTTTCTGTTAATACTGATGGTTGAAGAAGAAAGGGTCGTCAATGCTAAAAACTGACACGAGAACTCTGTTGTTCTAAAAAACAAAACCTGGTATAGAAAAGACGTTGAGCTTGAGAACCTATTTCTTTGTTTTGTATGCAATTAGCTCAATAGTATAAGTTAAAACAAATATGTAAGGTCCAGCTAAATCATTATTTTTTCTTTATTTAAACCCAAATAGGTTGGATTGATACGTTATACATTTTCTTGAAAAATTTCCTGATTATCTGAAATAAAGATATTCTTAATGAATTTGTTAACAAATTAAACTTCTTTTCTTACTTTTGGTAGAGTTTGCTTCAATTTGTAGATTTGCTAGCAGGGCTAACCTGAATGTTTACTGACACTCAGCATCTCACGAACATGAATAAATATTTTACACCCTTGGGTTGTTTTTGTAACGCTTTTCAACGAAAAGGTTTTATAGAAATTTATCTAACAGATCACAAAGTCACACTACATTTCTCAGTCAACTGCCGAGTTGTCCGCTGATACCATTTATCAATATCACATTCACCGTTGTTTTCGCCGTTCGATACTCAGTTTAGATTCGTTTCCTTTCCATGGCTGTCTTGGTGCGCCTGCTTTCATCGAGAAAGCTTTTGCGCTGTAGCCTTACTTTTAGAACCAAATCTACTAGAACAGTGCCTTTATAGTCTCTGGTGTTTTACCGTTCTGTTTTGATAAAAGCTAGACTAATGCAAAGTTCCATACGTCACTTCTCTTTTCCAACAGTCATCCCTCTGCTTCGTTCTCGTAAATCCCGCGACAAGAACGGCCTTCTTGTATGCTAATAATCCTTCACTCACAAGATCTTGATCCTATGCTCACAAAACTACACACGCCACAAGACTCGAATTACGTAACCGGCGATAAAAAAAGCAAAGCAAAACATTTCTCAACACAACCAACGGATTTCGCTTTACCGTTGGTCATACTCATAGCCTTAATCAATGCACAGATGGAATCAAACCGTTTTGAAAACAATCAAGTGGGTCACGGGACGAGGTCGAGTGGCGTGACTTATGATCTAACAACACTTTGACATTTCTCTGCAAAAGATCGTATTTGAATGCGGGTTTTCAAAATTATTAACTGTTCTTGTTTATTTGAACCAAATTTCTTTATCGCCATAGTCACGAATTATATCAGCAAACTAGATTTTTTTTTCTGCATTCTGGTCAAGATTAAGAAAACATGAACGTTCTTGATAAAAATATAAGTCGGGAAAGTCGCTGCACACTTTAAAGACGATCGGAAAGAACTTGGAAATGAGAGCAGCAAATTCCTTGTGTAGACCAGCATGAAGGAAAGTTTAGGTGCGCTTGGTAGTTAATGGTCAGACAGAAAAAGTGGTGTTTAAGTTTTCATAATAAAAACTTTGGAAAAATCAAATAGTTCACCAAGCTAGGAGTTTTTGGTGAAACTGGGGTTAAGAATTCATGTCATTGAATAACTTAACCAGCTAGCTTGAGAGATCTACTTTTTTAGAAGTACTGCTAATTTTAAAAAAAGCCTAATTTGTATAGTATAACATCTGGAACATCCTGAAAAACACACAGGCCATTTCCTTTAATTTCTTTTAATTGTTGCCACTTGTCCTGACGATTTTAATATTGATACACCAGTCATGCAAAATACTTTGACCTTAAAATATTTCTGGCGTAGGACTGAACATCAGGTGAGCAGCGTTCACTGTCGCCAATTCTTCAGTGAAATTTGAGAAATTTGACTTCCCTTGTAAGTTCTTTTAAATGTGTAAAATAGAATATCTTTTACGGTTTTGTGCAGTTATGGTGAAATTGGGGTTAAGAACTTCATGTCATTGAATCAATTTAACCCGCCAGCTTGAGAGATCTACTTCTTAGAAGTACTGCTGATTAAAAGCCATATTTGTATAGTTGAACATCCGGAACATCCTTCTGAAAATGACACAGGCTGTTTCCTTTCTTTTATTTGTTACTATATCATCGTAAGGGAGAGAAACTCTGCATGATGTGTCTAAGAGGAAATAAGAATACTTTAACAAATACAAAGTTGCCTGGATTTTAATATGCAAAACACTCTGACCCTAAAATATTTCTGGTATAGGAACATCAGGTGAGCTGCGTTCACTGTCGTCAATACTTCAGTTCAAATGAAATTTGAAAAATTTTAATATGACTGTGGATTCTATTGATGTCTTACAAAAATGCTATAGTTAAGGAAAAGAGTCTTGTCCCTGAAAAAGTAGACATGTCTACATAGGGCTCAATAAGTGACAATGAACTGGAGTTTACTACTGATGTCACCAGATCTCCTCGTGATTAAATGATCGTTACAGGAAGTTGTCAGGTGCTTTTGAAGCCAACGGAAAAGTACGATTCTGTGCTATTCGTCTATCATATAATTGGATAGCGTCGTAAAAGTAAATTGAAGTGTGAGTTTTAATCATAGTGCTGCTTTCACACTAAAGAAACTCGGAACAAGTCCACTTGGGGTCTACTTCAGATTTTACCCATCATAAATTGGAGATTGTAGCGGCTAAGGTAATGTGGTTTAATGTTACGGTGAGTAGTCTCGGCCTTAGCGATGCGATAAAACTTGCTTTGAAGTGTTTGCATTTTTGTTAGGCAGAAGCGAGTGTTCAACACTTTAGTAACATTTAGAAACAGGTACAAACAACAACAATATCAAGCCTTTGTTTTGCATTTTTCCAAATAATGAATACACATACATAAATAAATAGATTCGTAAAAACATTAATAAATACACTTGTTAATACATGTTTCATATACAGGAAGCCCGTGCTAGAATAACTAAAAAGCTAAACTTGCTAGGATTCTCTACCTCGAGCGGCGCTGATTTATATTGTTTCAACAGGGAAAAATAAGGCGAAAAATAAAATCAAAATAGGAAGGATTGCGTGATTTAACACACCGGTTCAGTGGACACATACAAAGCTATTCATATATAATTTAATAGTTCGTTAGCACTTGCGATGGTAATTTCTCTTTGAGGACATAAAGCCCCTAAAGCCAACTATCTCCAGACCACAGTCTCTGAATCATCTTTAGTAAAGTCTTTAGTGTACGTTTAATGGTGCTTTGCACGCTGTTTAGTAACGCAATATTTATTTGATTCGCTAATATATTAACTAAAGGGCCGAAAAAAATCGATTTTAGCTGATAAGCGTGTCCTTACTGTAGCACTGAAACCCTTGACAATAGACTGACAGGTTGTCAGAACTCAGCCGTTCGCTTTTTATGCCACTGAATCAGAGTAGCGGTTTTCAAAACTAGCTTTGGTGTCTGACCTTAATAGCGTTCGCCATCCGAGATACATAAACGTTTGTTTAATTGCTTTGAATTCTGACCTTTTGGAGCCATACAGAACTAAAGAACATGACTGATTAATACTAATAATAAACAATAGAATGTATGAGGAGGCCGTCTTCTGCAAAAGTTAGATCGGTCGATCTGCAACTTTGCTTCAGATTTTGCAAGTATGTAAATAAACTAATTCTACTCTGTTCTAGCTCTCGCCAAGTGCCAAGGAACACAAATTGCAGTCAACTTTTGTCTTGCAAACAGTAAATAGTGTACATGTAGTCTTCGATGACTTGCCGCTAAGTTACTAAGTTATGCTTCGCATTTGGCTAGTATGTAAATAAACTAGTTGTAGCTCTCGCTAAGTGCCAACGAACAAAAATTACAGTCAACTTTTGTCTTGCAAACACATTGCATTGCGAACTGTCAATCGGACGGACAAAAAATATTGGTCCCGACAAAAAATTAATACAAAATATACAAGACGTTTTTCATAAAAAGCTTAGTGCACAATAAAATGATTCCGATATCCGTCAGTTCCAGCAAAGTTGCATTGCGAGTTTAAAATCGAGTTGGAATAGCGCAGCGCAGTGAATACGTTGCATTCGAACAAACAAAGCAACAAAATAATATCAAGTGGCTACTGAAGCAATATTTTCAATCGACCATATTACTTAAAATCTAACAATAGATTCGCTCCTTATAATTCTCAAATCGCTACTTTTTCTATAGACTTTTTTGTCAAACGTGTCTCTGTCCTAGACACGTGAGGGAAAATTTTATACTTTTAGTCTGGCTGCGCTGCGCTATTCGAGTAGGAATCCAAGTTAGAGTCCGAGCTTGGAATCGGTTTGTATTTCAGGATTACCGTTCCCTATTTCTCGCGTAGCACATACGTTAAAATCAAATTGCTCAAAATCAATGTTACCGGCCATGGCCGTGTTCATGTACTAGTTCACTAGAATCTTAACAGAAATGCATTTTTTAGTCAAATTGCTGAAATTCAAGACATATATGATGCATATGCGTACACAAGTAAATACGGTACTTGCACGTAATTAACAGGACTAACGTCTGTTATATGGCAAGTGATGATACCCAGAATGCAGGAACTCAGGACATCGGAACGCCGGAACACTAAAACCGGACGGAACGCATAAAAAATCCCAAATTATATGTAAATAGATAAAAACCATTGGAATACTAAGTCCAGAAAATACAAAAAAAATCCTGGATTTCCTGAGGTTAGCTAAACATTTCTGCAAAAATGCATTTACACGAGGCTGTGCGAATAATGACGAAATTCCCATTTAGGTCAAGAACAGTTGGCTACCTAGGTAAGATCATTATTGGCAATTGTATCATGAATTAAACTTCATTTGGCAAAAACACTTATTGTTTTTAACTCTCGGATTTAAATACAGAGAGCAAAGAATTATTGACATTCCTGTATCTTGCAAACTCTAAAACGGGGTTTTATTGAAAGGTGGAGAAAAAAATAACTGTTTCGAAACGTAGTGAAAGCGAACTATTTTATGCTTATGTTAATACAGTAGCAGGATACGGGGAATATAACAGATTACCAATACCTTGATAAATGTCTTAAGGGGGGCCAACTGTCAGAAATATTAGAAAATAAGGTACTTGAGCCAGAAGAGGGTGGATGTTTTAAAACTCTAATTTCACCACAAATAAATAATGTAGACTGGGTATGGCATGTATGTATGATGACACATAACAGTCCATCACGTGACCATGCCCGCCACAATCTAATCAGACAGCAGTTTTGAGTGTCAAAACATCAAAAATGACACAATTCTTTTATATTTGTGGCCATTTTCTGGGTGCCTGAGCTCATCATATATATTGTCACTGTGAATTTGACAAAATTGTTGGTATGCATGCTTTCCAGCAAATCCGCTTGGTCTCGCCAGCTGTACTCTGCAATTTTGCAAGTTTGACCAAATGCCAAAATCATCTAAATGCTTTTTTATGCAGACTGGCAGCGTGGTCTGAGACTAAACTAAACATTTGATAGAGGGGGACTGTCCCGCATGAAAATATTTGGAGTTGCGTGCATAAACGGAGTGCTTGCAGCATGGATTTCATAGGTATTTCAAGACAAATTTCGTTTTAAGAAAGGAAAAGAGTTGTTACATAAGGTTTTGCTTGTTAACTCAGGTAATTTTTGCATTTAGTTCTTGCTCGATTTTGCACTGAGTGAACAGTCTGTACCTTTCTAGCTCCATCAGCGTTGTGAAAAGTCAAACTTTGTACTCATTTCTTATTTTTTTGGTAAAAATTGGGTTTTTGACTGTAAAGCCCCCTTAAGTACACCTGAACCAGACAAAATGTACAAGCACTGGCGCTATAAAAAGGCATACCTGTTTTGTGGAAAACGAAGACCGAAGATCTAGAAAACGAAGAGCAAAAACGAAGACCCAATATCTAAAAACTGCTAGCAACGCAAGGAATTCACTTGTTTTAGTTCTTACTGGAGCTAAGTAGCATTTTTAAGCAAATAACCGGATCCGGAAAACAAGATTGGAGATTAGAAATAATGCTACCGATCTGTTTATTTCCTGTTTTAGATTTTGATTCTTCGATTGCCGAACACCCCCTGTCTTTTCACTGAATTAGTTCCGTTAATGAAGTAGGCTGATAGAGCACTCCCTTTAAGGGGGTCCACTACCTTTGATAAATATATAAAAAGGTGGTTTTGAGGAATAGGGGTATATTAAAACTGGTACTGGGAATAGCATATGCATATGATGTCACATAAAAAATATTTAGGTGACTTACCATTTGTCAATTAATTTCCTGAGGGCGGTTTCAGGTTTAAAAACACAAAAGAACCAGAATTGTTTGTGTAATTTTCCGGGGCCTGATCTCATCATAAAGGGCTAAGAAGGAAAGGGGGTAAAAACATTTTGAAAATTTTGAAATTATTTAAAATTTTTAGTGTAGTGGACCCCTTTACTAGTGGGTTTTACATAATAGTTCTTTCTGACACTTCAACTGGAACTCGAACTCGAACATTGAGCATCACCTCAGAGACATTGCTAGTTATTTTAGTGTTTTAACGAAGTGCAAAAATATGTTTAACTAATGAAATGTTTTTTTATTAAGCACCTGAATCCCAATCTTAATGTCCAATCTGACTCTGTACCTACCAAAGTGTTTATTTAGTTTCAACACCATGTCTTTATTTACGCTTGTAAGCATTTATATTTCCCACCATTTTTTAAAGTATCTTCATATTTGCTAATTTTATCCTTATAAAAAATTTTATTTAGTTTTAACAATTGCTCTTCGTGCATTTTATACATTCCTGGATATAAATTTAATTCAAACACTTCTATTGTTTTCTGAGCCATATGTAAATGAAATCTTAACCCGGTCTTTTTCTTGACAATGATAGTCGCACTGTCGAAACGTAGTAGAGTTTTTAAGAAACTTTTTACCCGTAATCTTTATTGTAAAGTGTTTTGAGAAATCACTATTGTTTTTTGCAATTGAATTTGTTTATAATCCCGCAGAATTGAATCAGTCGGCAACAAGAAGAATAAAAATAAATGCGGATGGCATAATGAGAACAAAAACAAAAGCACTAAAATCAATAAAAAAAAAACTAAAAAAAAGATAATGCAAAGAACAGTGTTTAAATTACTGTATGTTTTATAAAAAGGGATTCATATAGATGTAAATATCAAATTGGACGACTTTTATCTAAGGTTCTTAGTCCAATAAAGAAATACTGTAGAATAGACCTATACTTTTATCATTACTAAAATAAAAAATAACAATATGATAATGACAGAGACGATAACGATGATAATGATGATGATGTCAATGATGATGAAAATGTGGAAAAAAATATGAAATAATTAGAGGAACCACATGGGTGGTCGGAGATGAGAAGTATATTTTTATCTGAAATATACTTCTCGTATAGTGTTTCATTTTCATTATTAATATGAAAAAATGCAACCATTTTAAATATATCTACATCACCTCAATTGATTATTTAATTAAAGATGCATATTTTACGAAAAATATTCCTCACAGAATTTGTTGGCATGGCTGCAAGAGAGGCGGGAAGTTTGCACACAACTCAACAGGAGGAGAATAATGAAGTCGAAAATGACGAAAAAACGCCGCTGCTGAACAAAAAAGACACCGGAAAAACTCCTCGAAGAAACAAGAAAGTCCAAGTGGCACTGTGTGTTTGTATTTTGTTAACCGAGCTCTGCGAGAGACTTACCTTTAATGGCATAACTGCCAACCTGGTACCTTTTTGTGAAAATGTTCTCAAACTGCCAACGCCTGTCCCGACCCAAATTGTTCAGGCTTTTCTAGGTAAATATTTCTCATTTTCATGCCACAGTTTTTAGAAAGCATGTAACGACCAGTGTAAGAAAATGAATTTGTTAATTCTTCTTCACAGTAATTAAGAAGCTTATACAAATTAACCAACGCATACCTTAAAAATAATCTAAAATTACCTTAATGATTTGACTCCTAGCACAACTGCTCCAATTATAGCTGAACTGGATTGTTAAAGTTTGAAATATCAAAATAATGATGATGGTAGTAATGTGAACTGTAGGTAAAAAACAATAAGGAAAACGACATCAACAATGGTGATACCTCTACTGACGCTAATTATTGTGTTCTATTGCTAAAGCTAAAACGAAATACTTTTACGAGCCTAGTGGAGCCATTGGAGCCGGTGCTTATCTCCGGTTTATGTAGTTTTAAGCAGATGAGAATCATTTACTTCCCCTAAACGAGACACTAATCCATCTCAGGTTAGCCCCCAGCAGAAACTGGTACTCATTTTACCGACCTCAGGAGAATTGAAAGCTGAGGCAACTTTGGCAGAAAGGTTAATGACTGTTTTCTAAGTGTGTTGGGGCGTTCTTGAGCATTGGTTTAAGGACGCTGGCGAGTAGCCAGAAGATGCTTTGGGGTGACCCGTTTGTGTTAGATACGATGGCTTGTATTTTGATCTCCGGTTCAGGATGATAGAACTTGGGTAGATCAGTTTTTGGGGAAAAACAGCTTTTAGGACGAAAGAAAGGAACTTGTTATGTTGACAGATGTTTTTCCAACATTTTAGCAATAGTTTTAGGCCTCACTTGAATTTAGTATGTTTATACTTAAACATCATGCTACTGAAAGACAACATCCATAGATTATTTAACACTTATTCTATTTCAATTGAGGTGGATAGTGGCAGAGGTAGATTAAGCCACTATCCACCGAAATTGAAATAGAATCAGTAAGTGTTTTAGTATATACCAGCGAGGCACTCTTTAGAAATTTTCGTTGCGGAGAAAGGTTTGCACAATTTTATTCAGTAAAATCGACAAGCGTGACGAAATTCATGTCATGAGCAACTCACATTACAACACGTTGTTTTGACAGCTTGTCAACTTCAAAATGCCGGTTTTTGAAGTCTTTTAAAAACTTTTTGTTTTTAGAGTTTTAGTTTAAGTTTACTCAAACACATTCCAAAAAGTTGTTCAAAGATGATTAAGTTAAATTTGAATTTGCAGTTGAGAAAATTGTGACCTGCAATGAAACTGGAGTAAATCTCTGTAAATGAGCGAACAACCATTTACCGCTGGAAAGTGTTCAATTCAATTCAATATTTATTTAATGTTTGAAATTTTACAGATTTTCTTATACACCATTGACCTGCAAATAAGTATAAACTAATCGAGACAGGCCAGTGGTTTACAATTAACACAGCACCAAATAAAGGAAATAGAGGGAAAATATGACTTAAAAGGGAGAATAAAGGAAAAATTGCAAGAGGAAGAAAAAACAAAAATCGTATGAAATTGCAAGTATTTTACAGCAAACGAAATTTGCGTTAGATTTGGTTTTATTTTTGAAAAAGCCGTATACAACCGGAGACATCAATATTGAGTTCTTCTTTTTCTAGGAAAAAGAACAAAACTGTTGTATTATTAGCTTTTTCCCCCCTTCCCACTTCACACCTCCTGCCTTCCCCTTTCCCCAATACTTTTTCTTTGAACATCCTTCACCTTCGTCCTCGGAGTAGAAATGTACAACTCCATTTTATTACAAAAAAAGTTAGTATCCTACACATCGTATAAAAATATACATATATACATCTTGTGCTGTTACCGTTAAAACAGTCAAACCTTGTCTATTTACATAAAACATTTTAGCACTAATTTTCTTGACTGATCCTCACACTAGACTACTTATCACTGATATATACTTAAAGCTCGTAATAATGAAATTCAAAGAGGGAGTTTATAGCGATCAGTGTTGTCAAGGTCGAGGCAATTCTTTCAGAAATAAAATTACTTGCTGAATAGACTCAAATAAATACCTAAATACATACGGATTGTATCTCCCATTTTGGGCTTTAAAGCTTCCTTTTAACTTTGAATTTTGCAGTTTTGTTACTCCAGATCACGGTAATCAATTCAACGTTATTCAATAAATATATATAAACTTAGGCAATTAGTAAATAATTTGAGAGTGAGACAAAATCATCTACTGCACTGTGGGCTACACTTTTACGCAAAAATGCTTCTTGAATATTAAGAAAACAATGTTACTAGGGGGTCTCCAGTATTGTGGATGTTAGATGAACTCTTCTCTTCTGCAAAATCTCCTTTGAGAGACAAGTTGGTAGACACAGATGAGTCACGATAGTTGAAACGCTAGCGCTCTCTACCATACTATGGTAGCAAACCAGTGGACAAGATAAGACCTGAATGTCATCTTTGTCAAACTCGTCACTCGAAGACACATCATCGTCCATCTCATCTACAGGTTTGAGCCAGGCTATAGGCAGCTGATCATCCCCAGTACGCAGGTGCCCTACACATTTCCTGCTGGCATCCCAGGATGCGTTGCGAAGTACCAGACCGGATAAATAGACGCCCTGGTCTGGGGGTGAACTAGGTACGAACTTCTTGTCCATTACCTAATATTAAAATGACAGTATGCAAGTTTGTCATGGCTAAGCTTATAACTGTCAAACTCTGCTTTAAAAGCACCAGAATAGACCTTAATCTATGACCTCAATGTTATGTTTCTTTGTTTATGGTTACCGTATACCTTCAGGGGTGTTTTGCGTCAAAACATCAAAGAGAGTTTGTTTTTAACCATAGATACCTAGACCCACATATCAAATTAAAGCTTATATAGCTGACTTTCGAA
>JAODFW021073059.1:0-16567 GCA_027575235.2 Palythoa mutuki | reverse complement strand
GGCAAGGTAAACCGAGACAGCTGGGTCATAGCTGAGGATGCAGTGTTTTCTGTTGGGGTACACCTCCCCTAGCCCCTGGCTAAAGAGCCTAAACCGTCGGGCAACGGGGTTTATGGCTGCCGCAAGTCAGTTGGTAATCGGTGGACTGCCGCTATCGGAGGCCAGGCTGGAATTGTTTGTAATGGTCATAAAAACATAATACTTCCAAACAAACAAAAATTATCAAGCTTTCAATGGAAATTATTTTTTAAACTGAAAACAACAAAAAAGCGTAGGCGAGCGAAAGTGCATTTAGCATTTTAATCTTTCGATGCGACCTCATTGACCCGACTGTGATATCTTTTGCCCCTCAGCGACAAAAAAGGCTGACGAGAAAACTAGTTGTTATTATTTTTGTTATAAGAGCAGGAACAAATTTTAGTTATAAATGAAAACTATGAACCTGTTAAAATCACAGTAATACAGTTCTGTGAAGTACAGGAATCCATGAACTCCTGGCAATGAGAACTTTGTTGAAACTTAATTGAAACCTGTATAAATTGAAATACCAAAATAGTGATGTCAGCTGATCGAAAACTATTAGCCTGCGTAAAATATTGATCTTTAAAACATTGAAAAGATATTTTGAAAAATCTAACTACCCGGCTCTTAAAACATCTTGATCTACTCCTAGTCTCAGTCCAGTACCATAAAAACTAGGATTCTTAAACGATTGAGGAATTAACACTGTCAGTGTCACACAGGACAGCTCATCAACCAATTGTCAGGTTGCGACACAGGAAGAAGTTCGATTACTTTCTCTTTGTGTTATTACGAAAGTATCTCATCTGATACGAGGTATTATATTATTTACGTGCCAGTTGAGCGCTGTTTAATTTTACTCACACAGTTAGAATAAATGAATGGTACAAGTTGTGATGACGACGCCGTAATTTCTAGCTCTGAGGGTGTGTATTTTACAAAGGAAGGCGAATTTTCGTAAACAAGCATATTCTGCTCTCTGACACGTTTAAATTTAACAAAATATTTTGAAATATTTTGTGAAAATAAAAAAGGGAAAGGTTTATGTAATATCAATACCATCCCAAAACAAATAATACTGAAACAGTCGATATTCTAGCTTTGCACTAAAATTTTTGTCAGTGTGTCATATCCAGATATCAAACTTGTTGACACAAAATTTACGTCAGCTTTTTTATCTACAATAATTCCACTTTTTCCGTATAGAGAAAAATTTTCTCTCACTTTCATATAATGATAATTACATTTTTAAACAAGTCTAAAGGTAGTGATGGATTTTTAACGTTTGCGGTCGAGGCATCTTTTAGTGTTCACAACCTGTTGACAGACTGTCACATTCTTGCGCTCTGTGTTCAGTTGCCTAGAGCCCAAAAAATATCAGATCTGAAGGATCGCAAATTTTTCGTATTTGTGCAGCGTGGCAATATTGCTAATATAACGCCTACAAAACAACAAATATAATACCCTCATCCGTGTGTGATCATATATTGAGGCCTTTAACGCAACAATACTATTGGTTGTTTTTCTTTTTGTTTCCGAAATAGAAGAAAAAACAATGTGAACTTATGGTGATATAAACAATAGTGTAATTGTGCGGTGTCAAGAAAAGAATCGATTTTGTCGGCTGGTGAACAGTAACTGTTTTGCTATTTATTACCAGGAGCATATTTTGTTTATGTCTGTTCAGATATCAGTTGTTTAGTTCTTCTTCATTTATCGTGGAAAACTGACAAAGTTAATGGTTTTTCGGCTCCATTTTCAATTGTAAATGATTCATTTGAATGGTGTCAAACGATGTTATCTTTGTGTAATTCGCAGAAAAGTAGATTAGACCTATAAATATCCCGCACAGAAACGTATATCATAGTATGTTTTAATAGAGAAAAAGGTTTTGAGCAAAAAATTTTGGGTAAAAAAGTTTCTTTTTTTTGTAATGGTGTCAGAGAGCAAAGATGTGTTGGTGAAGATACTAAGAACACGGAACGCTTGGTCAGCTACCACATGTCAGTCGATATGCTAATTATACAATTTTTACAAGTTGTTAAAATGAATTTAAGATAACTAAGTTGAAATTTTTTTCTATTCGCCGTTTACAAAGACAAAACATTAATTTTTTATTTTGTTTTACCATTCATATCACATCTGTGTATTGAGTAAAATTAAAATTATGAGCACTATTGTCTCCTCTCAGTCTCGCTTTGAGCTGCTAATAAAGTAAGTTATCAAAGGTTCGACTGGAAACACGATTAAAAAAACGATGAGAAAAAAATAGATTTCTGTATTTACCTCGGAGAAGGCAAAATAACGCGGTTCACCACACCCCCAGTAAATATAGCAGCTACTTTAAATTAATATAAAAACGTTTGATAACCCGGTCTCGGGTAGCTTTGAGAGTACTTCTTGACCGTCCAGAAAAGGGCAAGAGGCGTTTGCTTTAAATTATCCCCATAACCTTGGGTTAATTGCTCGAGCCAGAGGCTTAAATAATGATTATGGCTTTCCCCTGTTGGTGCAATGAACACACCACTTAAATCTGTTCTCAAGTACAGTTTGACACAAAAGATCTGCGGTTAGAGCAGGTCACGAATCGGCAAGATTTCATTCAACGAGAGGTTAAAAACTCTTAGAGAAATCCCAGACAGAGATCAAGTCACTTCTGTGTTTTTACATGAGAAATTTTTCTCCGAGTAAGAAAGCGCAAACTGCATATGGATTAAATTAATAACTTTAAATATTCCGAGAACTTCGGTTATCTCACGAGTTGCACACGGATGGCTCGCGTCTTTCTCCATGTAACTTAAACCAATTGATGCTTTGAGTGCTTTTTATTATCAGAAGGATTAACAATGCACCTATTAGCTCAAGCTAAAGAATACAGCTCAAATTAATTTCAGAATGAAAGAATTGTTAATCCTCTGCCTAGTCTTCGCTTTATTTTAATAATGTATGGCACACTGCTCCTCGGAGGATGAAGGCCAAGAGTATAATTTTACAAAGGTGATCTTACTTCTGTTATCGTCGTGTGACAGCTTGCTTCGATGAGAGTTTGTTGGAAATATATTTTTATGAACCCCTTTGTTTCACAAATTTCATCTGCTTCTGTGATTATCGAGAAGAAAACGCCCGAAGGCAAATTTTCCATAACAAAGAGTTTTTATTTGTTTGGATGGGTTTTTATTTCAGTGGCCTCATCCTTTGACCACGTGTTCTTCCACTGCCTGGTCAATATCATGTTTTGTACGTTATCCTTCACCATTCCCTGCCAACTCAAATGCCCATAGGCCCAAAATATTTAACCGTCAGAAAAATGTCATATTTGGCCAGTAGAATGGCAGGAAATTCACGAATTTATTTCATGTGATTTATCCATTTCGACAGCGCCACAAGGTCTGAGAGAGCGGCGCCCGAAAGAGATAATACTTTCAAAAAACATTCACTTGTATTTGTGGATGTTTTATATAAATATATACAGTTACGAACAGCTTTGACATGTCAGTGTCATGATTAAATACAAAACAACAAAAGCGTTGGCCTTCATTTAGAAGTAGGAAGATTTTATTCAAACGAAGAAACATAAAAACGATTTTTTGCCAATTTTAATCAAGATTTTCTTAACGTAGTGGATTACGGTGCTCGCGGTTAAGCAGTAACCGGAATATCTCAATCTTGACCCGCTACCTGACCTGTAAACAGTCCCCTTGAAAAACTGAAAGAGGAAGAGTTGCCGCTAAAAACAATAAGATGGCAGTTACAGCCTGTTCATTAATGGTTTCTTTTGACCTAAGGGCGAAGGGGTTTGATGTTTTGAGTATTTTATTGGTAACTTTGTGGCTAATGGCTTATGAAGAAATAAAGTTTTCAAAGCTTTTATTTGGCAGTGGCGGAAGTGCGAAATAAAATTCTTGCTTCGAAAGGAAAAAAGCTGAAGTGGTAATCTTGTAGCCAGGCATAATTTGACAAACATCATTCGTCAGTCGGTTTTCTGGCTCATTGTCAACTTACGCCTCTCATTTCAACAATGATGTGAAGTTTTAAACGTTGATATGCACGCTATTGTAAGTATGCGAGAAAGAAAGCCTCGTCTGTACTGTATATAAAGTGGTTGAAGATTCTTCCCTTATCACACAGATTAAAAATAAAACACATGTACACAAACGCAAATTCCGGCTCTAAGAGTTTCACTTTCTTTCACGTTTCCGTGTTTATTTGCAACGAGCGAGGGCCGATTATTTACAAAAGCTGATCAAAGTCAAACAAACGCAGAATGAATTTTTATCGATTTTTGGTTTGCGTGACTCATTGTCTCAGCTCGTGTTTTCATGGACAGTAGTTCTCGAGAAGTGTTCGGAAAAGTTTTGTTAACCAGTGCTAACTTATCTCATATTCTTGTCTTCTAGTTGGCGGGTTTTTGGGAATCATTATTATGCTAATTTTGTGCCAATGTTGAATATTCATCTTGTATTTGTAAAACTTCCTGTCCATGATTGTAGAAATTCCACTTTTCGTAACTCTGCGAAGGCAAAATAATCAGTAATCGGTAACAAAAGAAGGGGACACACAATTGAGGTAATTTCGTGCCTTAAGTTCGTAAAAATGCCAATACCACAGTCTTGGCTGTTTGTAGAAGTTAAAGTATTATATGAAGCCAGGATGTGAAAAGAGGGAAATGTCTTTCTCCCGGTTTTTTCTATTTTTTTTTTAAATCAAAGATAAGCTGTCATATCTGGACCCTGTAATAACAAGGTTATCGGCAGTTCGTTTAAAGGTGCGCGAAGTTAAAGTCTTCATATTCAACAAATACAGAGCTCTTGTATTTGTTTACGGTTTTCACCTCGCATAGTTTTCAGCTTGTAAAACGAATTATTATTATTTGTAGTTAAACTAAACAGATTCGTATATATTCGTGATTAATTTTAGTGTTTCTCAATTGTTAGGTCTTGTGTTAGATCAGGTTTCGGCCTCATCACCTCAGGTGCTGTACTCATGTCGACTTCCTGTCACCTTCTTTTCGAGCACGTGAAGCCTCGGTTAATAATACCATGGCGAGATTGATTTCAAATTGGCATTTCGCCTCGCTAAAACGGTCTTGTATGCATTGTACGAGAAAGTAACGGAACTATCGTGTATGGAACATTTATAACCAAAGCGAGAACTGAAGATAGATAGACAAGCCTGATGGCTGTTTGTCAAATGATTATGTAAGTGTTACTGTGAAAATATGGTTAACCCAATCACCACAGGTTCGTGACACCTCGGCCCATTCATGCATAAAACCGCTCATTTCCCCAAACTCGAACTAGTCACTTTAATTGTCGGCTGTTAACAGAGCCCTTCAACCTTATATGACAATTTTCGCCATATATAGTAAATGTTGCCACGGTAACTGGACACTTTTAACATATCATGTCAAAGTTCAGTATTTTCAGACATGACACGCTAGGTTTTTTGCATAGCAAAGGATTTCATGTATGTTGAGTAAACGGGGTGTTCTCGCGCGCCCCTAAGTACAGCGTACGTGCAACAGTTTTAAGTAGCTAGCTACATTCTATTAGTGTACAGCTCACAGAGCCGCTGTGCCATATCTCAAGTAGATTTTTTCGGGGTAGGTTGTTTAGAAATTACTTACTGGTTTATGATCCTGATCTCTGCGTGAGAAGCACGTATCTGTAAATAGCATGCATTCGTGCTTTTGCTGAACAAACACACGCTAAACGACTTTTTCTATTATCATATTCGCAGTTTTGAATCGGTCTGATCATGGCCCTTGTTCCAACTACTACAGCGTGGCGCGAACAGACACCGTCAGAGCCATCTGAGGAACAAACAGAGAAGAACGGAACAATTGAGTGCGCTGTTTGTGGAGACAAATCCTCAGGCAAGCATTACGGTGTTTTCACATGCGAGGGCTGTAAATCGTTCTTTAAAAGAAGTGTGCGGCGAAATTTATCCTACACTTGTCGTGCTTCGCGTAATTGTCCCATCGACCAACACCACCGCAACCAATGCCAGTTTTGCCGACTGAAAAAGTGCTTAAAGGTTGGAATGAGGCGAGAAGGTGAGTCTAAAGGTGAGGAACATCGTATCACTTGAACCCATCACAATAAAAATTCATTTATTGAATAAACCTTTTCTGTCACCCAATTCAACAGCGGTTCAGAGAGGTCGTCTTCCGCCGACACAAATAGCCCAACAACCAGTGCAACACGCAACAAATGGCGATGTAGGAAGTAATGGCCATTCATTTCTCTCCGGCTTTATAACGCTTCTTCTCCGCGCGGAGCCATATCCAACAACCCGATTTCAGCAGGGCCTAAATGTTCCGTGTGGAATTATGGGGATAGAAAACATCTGTGAATTAGCAGCGAGGCTCTTATTCAGTGCAGTCGAGTGGGCAAGAAATATCCCGTTTTTCCCTGACCTTGCAGTGACAGACCAAGTGGCCTTGCTCCGCCTCATGTGGAGTGAGCTTTTCGTTTTGAATGCAGCTCAATGTCCAATGCCACTTCAAGTGGCTCCCCTCTTGGCCACAGCCGGGATTCACTCCAACCACATGGCTCCGGACAGAATGGTAACCTTTATGGACAACATACGAATACTTCAGGATCAAATTGAAAAGCTGAGGAGTATGCACGTGGATGCTGCTGAATACGCTTGCCTTAAAGCAATCTGTCTTTTTACATCAGGTCAGAACTTGAAACCCCTGTAGTATTTTTTTATCTGTAAACCTCTAATGTTACATTATCAATTCAGAATTTCGTTATTTGTTTGTAACTTCGAAGTATCAAGCACTTACACTTTGTCTATTTCTGTCCAAGTAATGAATACTTCTACACACTCCTTTTCTTCTTCATCTGTTTGAACGCATTGTTAATTCATACTCGAACGAGTGGTCATTCGCATCTGTTAATGAATTTCTGTGTGAGTTTTACTGGGGAAACACAGACCTTACCACTTGTAACTGCAGTTAGTAGCTTAGCAAAGTCTGTGTGCAGATATTAGCTCTAATGCTGTGGTGAAATTTTGACTTACTATTTACTGTAAACACTACTGCTCACTACTCACACAATGTTCATACTTTCTTCCAGATGCGTCAGGACTCACAGATCCACAATACATCGATAGTTTGCAAGAGAAAACGCAATGTGCTCTTGAAGAATATACGAGAAATACGTACCCGAGTCAACCAACACGGTTTGGAAAACTTCTTCTTAGACTACCGTCACTGCGAACCATCAATCCATCTGTTATTGAACAGCTATTCTTTGTACGATTAGTAGGAAAGACGCCAATTGAGACCTTGTTAAGAGATATGCTCCTATCGGGAACGCCGACTAGCTGGCCGTATATTCCTGGTTCATAAACGGTTGCACTGTTGACAAAGCGACTTTATTCTCATACTTTTGGATAAAATCTTTCAAGTATCTCAGATGCAATGATTTGTTTATAGCTGTGTTTCTTTATGTATGGCCTTCAAAAGGCCAGTTTTTTAAGATAATTCGAACACAATAATAGTGAGATTGGGCCACAGGCCGGCTTTCTGTGGTACTGCTTGCTCATTTCAAATCCTTTAGAAGTAGACAAATTAGATAGGATACTTTAAGACTGTTTAGTCATTTATTATTTTTGTTTTGTTCTACAAAGACTCGTGTACTTTTTTATGACGTCTGAAAGTGCGAAATAGTAGTTTAATTGCTCGGATGAAAGTACAGTGTATGTGGTTTTATATCGGACATGTAAATTCCAAATGGTCAAACCTGTTAAAGTATTAGTTTTTTTGACGATCGCCGTGTTATTTTACACGGTTGTATAAATAGTGGGTTTTATATGTATTGATACTTGTAGAAAGATAGCTGTAGTTAGGAACTTATAATGTTTGTGGGAGCTATACCCACGTTTTTACGTGGCAACACGATAATCGTTCGTTTGCTAGCTTGACTGTAAATCGCGTGTGTCTAGCTTAGGTGTCCAAGATGCCATTAAAGCTATCCGGAATTAAAACTTATAGTTTCATAAAATCTGTTGTTTGTTTTTATTCAGTCATGCCCTCCAACTTAAAATTAGTTATCAACCCTACCTTATGGACACATACTTAACAGAAGTGCAGCTTGATTTAGCCAAAATTTGTGTGCCTTAGTTATCTTAGATCAAGAATTGCAGATTAGTTTTCTTCAAAAAATGTGGGTTGTGCTCGTGACAAGAAATTAGACGAGATAAATTTCTGTGTTGCTGACGCATCGTATTGGCACGAAGCGAAATGTTTAACCTTGCAGAACAACTCAAGAAACTCAGATGAAGATACAGGACAGTTCAATATCAAACATTATAATAAGTAGCAATTTGCTTTTGAAATTGATTTAACTCCAGCATGTTCGGAGTTAGCTCGACACTTATTATTCTGAAGCGTGGCAGCGTCGTTTGTAAACGAATTCTAGAACACTGAGAAGAGACGCTGCTGATGTCGTTCAAGAGAAAGGAACTTAAAACCAACTTTTTGTGTTTTGAAGATAACATTTATTTCTGTCATTGTAAAACAGGTGTTTTCCTTCAGTGTTAGAGCTTCAACAACGACTCTGATTCCAGTGTCCGTGGATAGCAATGGCACTTTCCCGATTCAAGAATCAAGAAGCGCGCTTAACGTTCAACCGCATATTCGACTTGAGTAGTTGATGTACAAAAACACGGAAATGATTATTACTTGGCAGAATACAATCAGTCTCCCGTGAAATCCAAACTAGATTGAAGTTTAGAACTATATCTCAATAAGATGATTTCGTTATAACGGAAAGCGTTGATCATGGGATTGGGAAATATTTGGTGCGCTTCAGTTGAGGTTGACACGCACCACATGGTTCAGTCTCTTTGAAAGGTTACCAACGCAGTTCGTTTATGTTTTCATTTTGTAGTGACTTGTGTTGTACAGTGATTTAATTGAAGTGATCTTTTTATTTCAGGGTCAAGCGCTGGTTGTATTTCTAGGCGATCACCTATCGCGCAACCCTGACCTCGGAAACTAGTAACTTTTAAATACTGTCTTACATCAATGCCGGATTGCTTTTGTTAATCGTCTCCAGTGATTTTAGGGTCATCAGTGAATTCTGTGCCATATCAAAAACGTCGTTTAATTGCTGTGATCTACTTACGGTTCCCAGAAATGTATGCCAAAAAATATATACGATTGCAAGCGTCTGACAGAATTGCTTAAACCAACTTCACATTATAAGAGGTTTATCAATTCTGCATATTGCTTTGCTCTTTACAATAAGAATAAAATTGGAGCTTTTAAGGTAGTCGAAGGAAGAGGTCGGGGCTGGAACGAATTAATCACAGAAAGGTCTGTACTGTAATCGTGTTTGGATTTTGTAGTAAAGCGACCTTTCGGTAATTTACGGGTTTGTTACCTTTGAATAAAGTCAGCGCCCGGTGGAGAGAGTTTTGAATTGCAATCTGGTTTAATTTTCTGTCGGTAGCACAGAAAGATTAGTATTCCAGACAAGAAATAAACACACTTGTCTTTTGATATACTGACTTGATTTACGTTTTTATTCAGAATAGTGGCGATTGTTTGCATAAAGCCATCTTTGTCCTCGACTTGTCACTCAGACATGGAATTCTTTGTGATTCAAGTTAAGCTGAAAAAATGATTCAAGTCGGGTTGTGTTTATTTTAAGTTTTATTAAATTCTACGCAGGTTAGCTGGTTCTTAAACTTGTCTTTCAAAGTGTCACGATACTTTTTTATTCTTTATGGTGCTGTATGTTTTATACTTTATTTGAAATTTCTTTCATTGTACATGATCCGCTAAATGTAAGAATTCGCACTGGAAATTGTTTCTTAAACTTTGTTCCTTTACGCGCGTGTCATAATCAGATTATAAAGCTGGGTTTCTGACCTATTGAACTTGTGAATACTGTTTCTTTAGCGGTTTTTCCATGAAGAGTGGCTGTCCTCATAAGGACGACTCTCGATGACTTATTAAGTCTACATTCGAACCCGAGGGACATAGACAAAAAACATTACACGAGTCTGGGTCTTGTTCAAGATTGCGTGCAACACACAGTTCGCGTGAATTCTCTCTAATTCAACACTGTCTCTCCAATATGCAAATAGCAGGGACAATTTTGTAGATTGTTCGGCGTCTGTCGCTCAAACGGTTTCTTTGTTTGAGTTCCTTTGAAATGTATACAATTATTTCGCATGTAGTGTATTCCTTGAACGTATTCATACGCTGCACGCAAGGATTTGTGTTTTAAAATAATTAATATCCAGCAAAATGTGGTGTTGAAATGGCTTGCCATGATTGTTTGCAATGAAACAAAACTACTGGTAATGTTTAACTGTGGCTAATGTATTTCAGCAGGTAGCCAGATTATTTTAATGGCAGTGTTTGTGGAGTAGTGCATTCAGCGCCCAAAACCCGGCACTTGTAACCGAAATTACGATAATATCTCTTAACTTTTTCACAACTCGTTACAAATAATTCTTTGTTTTACTATTAGGTTTTTCCGGAGCGTTTACCAGTTTTGACTGAATTTTTGTTCTCTTTTTTTGTTCAAACTCTGAACGGTTCAACTTTTTTTTAGTCAAAAAGGCAAAAGTAACCCGAGTGAAATACAAGCAAAAAATAATTTATAAACAGTTACTAAATATCGCTGGTATTTCAGCTTGTATTCGAGTTCCCATCGAATGTCAGTGAGAGGCGGGCTGTTTTGTCTTATAAACTAAACAAAGAGGTTTTGCCTGAAGCTGAAAATAGAATGTTCTTGTCTTTTACGTTTTAAAGCAAAGATATTTATCCATTTCACGATGGCGAGACAAATAAGTTCAGTTCTTGAGATTTTTCAATTAAAACTTTTTGAAATGTCGCAAAGAGCGGAGAGTTAATTTCGCGTGCTTCGCCTCTGTTCGACCTTCTCACCCTAATTGGCACACTTGTATTTGAATAGTTCGAGATACGGGCCGTCTGTTTGGCTGAAATTTCCTGCCGGACATAATCAACAGTTTTGTAGACTAATGTTGTCGCTTTTATTATGCAGATAAACGTATTTAGAATAACAGTTAATGCAGATACTCGGCGCTTTCCAACTGAGGTTAAAGTTATTTTCACTTCTAATCGAAAATAAAGTACATTTATATTTTGAAATTACTGAATTATAACAATAGAGGCAAGTGATACGGCGGTCATAGAGGTTAAATTTGTGGACAACTGTTGTTAGTGGGCTTGCAAATGTTGTTTCTGTTTAATATTTGCAATTGTAAACAAGGAGAACCGAAACCGGCTGATGTCATATCCTTTTTGCATACAAATCCGGCGGTAGAAAAGCAAAAGCGAAATTGTTTAAAAAAAGGATTTAATCTTGAAGGAAGCTGATGACAAATCGTGGATATAGTCCAGTAGAGCACTGCATTGCTCCAGATGAAACTTTGATTATGTTATCCAGTACAGATAGCTGCTCCGTAGGAAACTGGGAAACAGTTTGAGTACACCAGCATATATCGGCCGGTCAGTAGGACAATACTGGACAATAAAGCCTTTGTTTGAAGAGCTATTCTCTGTGAAAGCTTCATTTTGGTTGCCAGGTTTCTAAACCGAATCCAAATTATAACTGTACCCCATAGCATAAAAAAAGGTAATTTGTACATGGTAATAGTTTTGTTAATATTACTTTGAGCAGTTTTCAAATAGATAAATTCAGCACATTTTTATTTTTTCATCGGTGCTTTAGTTCTATTCCACGTTTTTTTAAAGCACGTGCTAGGTGTTGTTCAGGGATTCTACTGATAGTTCACGATTGACCGCCTCAGTAACACAAATAAATAAAAATTCTCATATCTAGATCTAACTCTAAGCAAAGGTAATTTATTGCGTGTTTTCATTTTCTATTATCAGCACGAACAAAGCTATAACACTCACTAGTAGCTTCAACCATTGTTTGCTCGAAATGTTTTAAGATCATGAAGCATTATAGCAAATCTGACTAATCAAAGGCTGTTATGAAACACAAAGGAATTAAATAAGTTAGTACCGAAGTTAGTGAAGATTAATACTGTACTGAGAACAACTAAATCCAATTTCATGTGGGAAGTTCCAAGACTTCGTTAAATGCGTTGTTGCCGCTACATCTTGGTGATGCACTGAGTCCAGCCAGAGTAGATGGTTTAGATATTATATATTCACAGTGCTTCGCAAATAAGTTGTTTTCAGCTAAAAATAACTTGTTTCCACGCTTCGCGTATCCACGAGTCAAAAACGGTCAATAATTGCCCCGGAGCGCGTTGTTTGATATTAGTATGTTGTTACTAAAATATCCGCAGAAAAAGTTTTTATTTAGGAAAAGCCAATTTCCTGGAGTCATGTAGGTAGTTGTTATAACGTATTTAAATGTTTACATTACGAATCCACGCAACTTTTTAAACGTTCTCCACTTTGGAATTCTGCCATTTTACCATTGAAAATATATTCTTAAATTGAGTCCATCGGCTGTTACAAAAATCCTAGAATTTTTTCCTTTATTCTTTTCAGTACTTGAAACAAAGTGCTGTTACTATGAAAGAAAGCTGCCTATGGGCGTTAGAATATATTATTTTGTATATCGAGCAATAGATGTTTCATTATGAAAGATTCTCGCGCTAAGCTTTCAGTTTCAACTACAATAGGAAACCTATTTGTATGTAATTATAATTTTATTCCGTGCAGGTATATCTTTGTTCAATATAGCTTTTTATTTTTCAAAACGTGAATTTCCTGTCTACTGGGACAATTGAGTTGAACTAAAAATGAGCTGTTTCAAAATTGTGACTTGCCAATAATCCGAACTTTTCTTTAGACCGGCGTATTTCCTACATATAATCGCAAGGCAAATTTTTGAGATATTTGGCTGAGGTCAAAATGCGGTCTTGTTTGTTTGTTTGTCGGATAGCTTGAAACTGAGGACTCTTGAAATGAAATATAACTCTGGCTCTTTGAAAACCTTAACTATGGAACTTTATTATTCAAGTCTGACTGATTTTGTGCCTAATTTTTGAAGAACCGTAATAAATCACTTACTCCGTCTCCGTTTCCTGTGTGAACCGTGCCGTTGTTTTGTAAAAGCGGCGTGTTTTAGTTTGGCAGCCTTTTTTGTTATTTGTCTTAAAATCCGTAAAATTTTAATTCTTCCGAACAGGAGTATTACAAATATAGTCACTTTTGTGCAACTGCATGCAATACCAATTTTTCATAATTTAAGATTATCCAAATCAGTGCGCCCGGGATGGAAATACTAAGAAGAGATCCTGATTCACTTTGCGTGTCTGATTGGTGTTATTCATTCTAACTTTTGAACCAGTTGATGAAACCCTATAAAGTGACCACCATTCATTTTGTTTGTCTTGAAGTCAAGAGTAGAAATGATTGGTGTTATTCATTCTAACTTTTGAAGCAGTTGATGGAACACATTTATTTTATTTGGAAAAGTGGATTTTATAACTGTACAATAAGGTTAGAAATTTTAGTAAGGTTTGATGGTGAACACTCGGCAGGAAAAAGACAAAGTTGTAAGCTATAAATTTGTTTCAAAGTTATACGATAGGTATAGAAGTATGCTGATAAAACTGACCTTAAAGTTTTATTTTAATTCCATACTTTAGAATGTGTTCATTGTATCTAAACAATAATGATCAACATCACAAAGAAATCAATAGTGGTTAATGTTATTAGTTTAGCGAATAGAACACTGAAATTTACAAGAACTAAGAAATCCCCAAGGCAGCTAAGTTATAACAATATTGATTTTTAAAACAATTTTGTTTAATTTTCGTAGAAAAATTAGTTGGTTTTGCCATTGCCGCCCGCAATTGTTATGTTGGTTTCCGTATTGCATTACAGAAATACATAAAACAATACTTTAAAAACAATTTTAACTGAAATCAAGTTAAATAGAGCTTTAGTTTTAACGAAATGCAAGGATGTTGATATTTAAAAAAGTAAGCGATCAGATTTAATTGTACCAGTTCATATCAAAAGTCGCATCTTTTCTGCCACAACAGCGGACGACAAATATAGATTCCTTTTATTACGCACATTGCCTGTTTGTTAACAGTGTAGTATATTTACCTTGCTTTTCACCTAGTACATTGCTTACACTTTGTGATACAATTTTTACTGAAATTTCTCTTTCTTTGTGGCGAGAGAAGAGATTAACCAATTAGATATTCTTCTTGGTCGTTTGCCAAACAAATATTGTTCATGGATTTGTTCAGATTTCCTTGCCGTAAGAATTTTCTCTGATTGTAGAAACATCCAATGCTTTATTTAAATTGGAAAGATAAATATAGATTTAAAGAAAGATATATATGCATAGCTCTTTCAAACTGAAGAAAGCGGATAAATTGCTAATTTAAGGCTACTTATATAACTTCGAATATTATTTTCTTGCCTGACCGCATGACCGAGAATAAAGTATCTATGGCAGTTTGTGTATTGTGACAGGGATTTTTATTGGCCGTCAATAAATCAGTTATATTTCTTTCTCACTTGTGTTTACGACGAGCTTGATATTCAGTGTCTTCTCACACTTACTTTCTTTCAATACTCTTCACTTTCTGGCTGTGAAGGAAACCGCGGAAGTATCATACTAAAATGTTTTATTAAGCTATGTAAACAAAGAAAGCTAACTCCTTATGTTTATTTTCTAGACAGGAAAGTTTTGTATGATAGCAGGATTTCTGTTGTTCCTGTTTGTATTTTGGTATACTGGGACTGGGAGCAGTGACGTGTATCTTACAAACTTTATGTGCTTATGCAGTTCCTGACAGCTTCATATAATTACACTTCAGAGCTGTGAGATTTTGAATAAGGATATAAAACCCAAAGGCTTTTTTAAGCGATCGTTTTTTATTCGCGTAATATCTGATAAATCGCAGTTGGAAGGATCAAGTCACTAAGTTTTGTTTATGATTCGCGCATGTTCTCGATGCTGGTTATCTTTCAGTGTGTTCATGATTATCACTCTTTTTTCACTGCGCCATATTGCCAAGCACAACAAATATGAACGAGGCTCTTCAAAGTTTAGACATCAACCAAAGATCAAAATACAGCACCTCAGTATTGGTGCTTTTGTATACTTTTTAAAATAACTTCAAAAGCTTTCAAGACACTTGTAAGTGCATGTCGGAAGACTTTGAAGTTTGTCTTGCCCGTAGTTATAATATAAAGACAGTCAAGTTTTTTTGGCTAGTTTGTATGGTTTTATTTGTAGGTATGACGGGCTTTATGTCGGAGTGTATTTTGATAGATTAATGTCTTTTCTGTATAATACATGCAAAAGAACATCAAATCAGTTTTAATACATAGAAAACGTACACTATCACCACAACTTGAACCATTTGCTGAACTGGACTGACAGTCTGAGTTTCCAATTCAGAGATGGTCTGCAAATTTATAGACTGTAGTTAACTGAAAAACCTTGCAAGAAACAAAACTAAGACATCGTATTGTGATAACAACACATTGATTAAGGCCGTGGGCAGTTCACCTGAAGTTAACTTTTGGTGGAGTCTAAAGTTTGACATTTTTAGTATCTTCTCATAGCGGCGGAAACAGGTCGAATAAGCAGCAAAGTTTTTTTTTTTGAGATGAGATTTAACGGGGATGATAGGTTTGAAAGATGGATATTATTAAAGGAAATTTGAGTTTGAGTGAAGTTTGAAAAATAGATTTTAGGTTAGTTAATGGAAAAACACCAAAAAATGATGTCCCAAAACAAAGAAAGCGTTTACTTGCTCTCTACTTTTTCCCCTTTAAAATTTCGCACCACAGAAGGTCTTAGGTAAAATCAGCCTCGTCGTCAAAGCACGCATAATGAAAGAAACATTCTCGACTCCTGAACCAAATTTGATGAAAAAAGTTAAGCGAATTCACATATATTTATAGAGGAGACAAACTGTTCGCATGCTTAGAAAACTATATCAAAAGTTAGAATGAATAACACCACCCATTTTTATTCTTCAAAACTAACAAAATGAATGGCTTGGGGTTTCATCAACTGGTTGAAAGTTAGAATGAATAATACAAATCATTTCTACTCTTAAATACAAAATAAATGGTCACTTTCTGGCGTTGCATACACTGGTTCAAAAGTTAAAATGAATAACACCAGTCATTTCTACTCTTCAAGACAGACTGAAAATTCATAATCATTTTAAAGGGTTTCGTCAGCTGGTTCAAAACCTTCTCTCTTGTTGAAAACATTCTTGTTCAGTTCATTATTAGGAATCAAGTGTTTGGCAAGAAAAGAGCTCAACTTAATGTAAATACTCCAGCTAATGTCATTCCGGCATTGAAAGAAGAAGGAAAGTAACTTAGGCGTAGTTTATAATCTTTGATCCTTGGATAGGCTTGTGAGTGCATGTTTCTAGAATCTTGGTGGACATCCAATATACCTATAAAACAACGGAGACAGCTGGCTATCTTCAGCAAATTCAAAATTAGCGGTAGTAGTAGTAGTAGTAGTAGTAGTAGTAGTAGTAGTAGTAGTAGTAGTAGTAGTAGTAGTAGTAGTAGTAGTAG
>JAODFW021072096.1:0-16589 GCA_027575235.2 Palythoa mutuki | reverse complement strand
ATATTTACTATCCTTTCCTTTCTTTTGCCAAAGATTGTTATACAATAGCTTTAAATAGCGATTTCTTCTTAGAATCACAAAATGTAATGGAGGAACAGCGGATCTTACCAATAACTCGCCGTATGCAAGAAACACTATAAATATAGGAACTAATCTTTTATTATTCTAAACTAAAGAAGAAAATTATTGAGATTTTAATTCTTTAGTGGTGAGTGGCATATCTATACCCCCTAGAAAAAGCTTGTAAGAGCGACCAAACATTGCCATAATATCCAATTTATTGAACCAAATCTTCGTTCACTTTTAATCCACGTTTCAAACAAAAACATTCCTCAAACGAATCACTTTTTCAAAACACTAGCGGCAAATTCCATCAGTTTCTTTCTGTTCACAATTAAATCCTTTTGAGATTTACCTTGTTTGAGAATGCGTTGTTTCAATCTTTTTACTCGTTTTATTTTAATACTCTAATGCCGCGGCTAACTAAATCTCATATAGTTTTTCGACAATCTCGCTGAGCAGTGTGACAATCCACCATAAGCTCTGTATATATTGGGTCAGTTTTTGAAGATCTCAATTGAATACCAACCCACAAGAGCAGCTGTTTTTAGTCAAAAAGAAACCGCAAAGAACTGCATGTTTTTATGTTTCTGATATTTTTGCTTTTTCATCTTACAATAGTAAAATAGAGGTTTTTTACATTCTCTCTTTATTTATATTACTCAGCACAACATGTTTTAAGTCTATTTTATAATAATATTCAGGTTGCCTCTATAAGAATCTTTTGATAAAGCACTGATCTTATCTTTCTCACTGTATAAGCTCTTCAGAAAGCGAATAAGACATAGAAGAGCTTGTTAAAGATAAAGAACTTTATCAGGCAACACAAAGAAAAGCCTTGTTCCAATACCTTCGCACTGAAAAATACATTGTCGATATGTGTTCTTTTTGTATACTTAAAGTAGACATTTCTATGCTGTCTATTGCAAATAAAGAACTTAAGTCGAATAACCTTTTCTCTATGATTTTAAAACAAATGATAATCTCAATTCAAAAGTCAAATCTTACCTAATAACAAAACGACGATTGGATCCAGAGATATCTGCAATTCAGAAGGGTTCCATTCTTTTCTGGACATTCGACAAACGAATGTTGAAAGCGAAGTCAGACACAAGGCTCCATTTAAAAAGTAGAAACTCAATTTTTACGTTAGTGATTTCTTATGGGTTATGATTTGACACTGCCTGATCAACTGAGATAAGGCAGGTTTTAAATATGATCTGGAAGAGAAATAGAGGTAGATTCGATTAGAGTCAAAGAAATAGATTGGGTTTAAGATCGTTTAGAGTATATGAGTTTATTAGATGGCTTGATTGACCAACTGATCTAATTCCAAAAATGGATGGGAATTAAATTTCATAGAAAAACTACACCATCAAACAGCAAAGCGTTTCTGGGGTTATGAAGCTTGATTTGTTTTTATTGTAATTTAACTAAGAGAACTACGCTAAGTTGTGAAGACGTAAGGCAAGAACAAAAGAAGGTTCCAGGTTTTTCACCTGCTATGATAATTTCTTCCTATTCTACAGACACCTCAGTTTCAATCGACGTTTTCTAGAAATTAAAGTCACTTAAAATCATATTAGGAAGCGCAACTATCTTCTATTTTCACTACTTTAGTCTTACAAATATACTAGTGAATTTAGTGAATTTTCTTTACATTGATGACAGTGGTGACAAAGATGTCCAAAAATTGTTGTGCAATGTTTATTCTGGTTCTCCCCTTAACCCGTAACCTTCTCTTTCCTAGAATTAAGAAATCATAATAACCCGGTTTATGTGTAGTTAGATTTATTATATTTTCCCTGGTCTATACCTTGTTGATTTGGTATACTCGAGGATTTGTTTGGGGATTATAACATTCACCGGTGCTAGCTTATTGCCCAAATGAAAGAAATACAATTCTTGCTCAGCGGGGCGGCTTAAGTACAATAATATAGCCTTTCTGCGTAACAGTACTAGAACCATCCAATGATGAAAAAGTCTGCAAAGTTTTACTGTAGTAATATTTTTCCAATCAATAAACTACAACGAATTTCTTCGTGGACCAATTTTATGACATATTAGAGTAGATATTGAATATAACACCTCGTTTACGAATACTTTCAATCTGGGTATTTCAAGGTGTAAATTTTGAAGCCTTATAAGTCAGACGCAAAAAATTGTAAACGTAAGAATTGGCAATAAGATATTGGCTGTTATAATTTTTTGCAGATGGCGCAAAAATGAATTGGGATCGAACAGCCTGAATGAGCCATAGCAGCGAGGGCAATATCCTGGGCTTGTTTTTTTTCTTCCTGAAATTAATTGCATTTGAATGATAATCTGTTTGTACGTAAAATATACACAAAGTTCAGAGATATGAAAGAAACCTAAACAAAGCGAACACGTTGCCAGAAGATGACATTGAAGACCGGGATTTGATGTTTACAGAAGAAACTTTGATTAGCCTAGTAAGTTGCGCCAAGCGTTGTGTTAAAGTAGAGAGAAAACGCCAGAACGAAAGATATTGCTTGCTTTTCTCATATCTCCAGCTCGCAAAACTACATAAGCAGATTGTAGACGGGGTGGATCATTTCAAAACCACTTATTGCTTGCTCAAAAAGTCGGGAAAAAATTTTGGTAATGTTTAGCACTCAATCGATTATCATCTGGTAAATAAATTCACACAGATATCAAATCTTTGTACATTTACATTTACACAAACCGTGTAGCACATAATTACAGTTACCAATGCTGAAGCACTCTTGTACTAGGACGAAACATCGGAAAGCTTTTCTAGTAAAAAAGTTGTAATTAGTTTATTGGGGTTGATTCAACAGAGAATAAAAACACATAAGATAGCCTTGATTTTTGATATAATTCTCTGACAGTTTTTGCACACGCGGTGTCATCGTTCCATTGTACACCTCTTATTTTATAATATTCATTTATAAATCTCGCGTTAATCAATTATTGATTTGAGACCTGACCGCCAAATAAGAAAAAAAATAATTAGAATTTATCTTGACTCAATGACTTAAGGTCATAGCACCTTGGGGCAGAAACTCATGGTGATCCGTACAATATTTCTAATTAATACCTTTTCTTAATTAAAACTTTTCGAAATTACTTTCTGTTTGCGAAGGCAACTTCTGAGCAAAAAATACTTAGGCGAGTTGCGTATCAACAAGGTGTGTGTTTTTCTCGAATGTAGCTTTTTAATAAATCTTTTATGGGACTTTTAAAGTCAGATGGATGCCTAAAAGGGATGTTTAGCGGAAGGTAATAAAATCAATTTGAAACGCGTTCCTCTAATTTGCCGTTATACTCTTTTGCATGGAATAAACTGTTCTGTTCAACACATCGTCTACCTGCCCTAGAAAGATTTTTATAAAATTATCGTCAGCTAAATTAGGTCATTATGATATCAGAGTTGACTAAAGATGGACGTAGATTCATCGATAAATTAGTTTTCCAAAGATTCATTTAAAGAATTAATTTTCGGAGTTTCTATTCCAGCACAAGGTAAAACATTATTAAGCTACGCACTACGGATTAACGACTGGGGCGAGGAACCAAAAGTCCTATATCACTTCCAATTTTGAGTAACTGTGGCTAAAGATAGATTTGCTCAATTCATTGATTCTTCTGAAGCAATAACCGTATAAAAATTCTAATGGTGCTATTTATAAAATTTTATTAATTCCAAAGTAATCATTTTGTTCAAGGCTACAGCTGCTGTATTGGAAAATATTTCCCGCTCAAATGTCACGCGTAAACATTAAAAAAAACTTGACTTTCTTACTTGGGGCGATTTTTAATAAAATTTCCGTGATTTTCTTTCATGTGCTGTGGTTTTTTAAAAGGTCCAGTGCTCTCGATAAGCCATTAAAGCTTTTGAGAAGCCCTTAAGAAATATACCTATTGTCCTTGTTAAGATCATGGCTTTTCAGTGTAAATTGCCTACGCGAGCCCGTCTGTCACTAAATACGAATAAACAAAGTCTTGGCGCGTGCGAAACACAAACCACGTTAGTGAATAAAATATATCTTAGTTTACGACTACAAAATGTTAAAAAGTAGATTATATCCGTATGTTTTCTTCTGTTTGGTGTAGGTGGTCCTCGGTTAAATGGAAAATAAAAAAGCTCTCGAGAACTCATGTTGCTTTGGTAATTATTTTAAAACCATATGAAAATGTTAGTTTTCTTTGCTAACAAAAGAAATATGATAAACATTCTTAGGCAATTAGGAAAAGCTGAAATAATCGTGTACACGAAGACAATACAAGGACTTTGTCAAAAATCAAAGACTTCAAGAAAATATACAACTCTTGTTCTATTATAGTTCATGGGTTGCACATCGGGACGTTTTTCAATGAAGAGTTCTCTTAGTTGGGAAATGAAAGATATTAGAGACACAAAAGTTATCGGAAGAGATCTAATAAAAAGCAACATAATATTAATGTTTATCTTCGGAAGTATTTGTACAAAAAATACAGAATTACAGAGACGCCGAACTGTCGAGTTGAGCTGAGGTTCCAGGCTTTTGAACTGCCTCTCACTGGTGTTGCGAAGAACCTATCATTTTAATTAGCAATTAATGTTTTATTAATCATGCTAATGAAGACTCAGTTTTGACTAATCATGGCCTATTTGACCAATTATTTTGAAGCCAAAATACTTTATCGCAAACAAATGCTTATTAATTAGGAAAAATTACTGTTAGTACTACAACCATACACCTGATTTGCCGAACCACGGGATGCGAAAGCTATCGGGAGCCACCGCCGTGATTTTGTTTTTAGATTTGTACCCAGCGCCTCGCACAATTTTAGCACACTCTTTTGAAAGAAGAAAAATAATATTACGAGTGGTTAATTTGCCATGCTCTCATCTTCAATTAGCGCAATTAAATATTAATATAGCCTGATTTGCTTACATGCTTTTTGATCCGGCGATGACACCTGACATAATTTTATAAGAAAATAGGTTGAAGAGAGGCTGTGATTGGTCAAGCGGTCCTATAGATATTAAATCCACAGTAATAGGCAGTAGTCAAAGAACACCGAAACCCAGCCAAGATCAGTGGCTTAGCAATGGAGACCTCGGCTAACACACACGGTTCCGCTAGGGCTCCCAACTTGGAAAATCAAGAAGATGGAAGTACATCGTCTTTGCTTGAGCTGGTCCCTAGTTTAGAACACTCTATTGTTGGAATTTTGAATCATAATGGTGAACTTGCTGAGCAAGACCAAGGTACAACACATCTGGGATATCTTGTTAGGGGTAACTAGTGCTGGAAATTTCACTGATCAGTCACATTAAGCTGAGCTTATAAAATAATTTTTCTAATGATTTCAGTTTGAGAAGGATCTAATTTAATTCACTACACTCTCTCTGTAGATAATGGCAAAAGTGGGGGTATTGATGGCAAATCTTCGCCAACTGAGAGCAAACGAACAGTTGATACTTTTGCGGATGAGGAAGAGAAGAAGACAAGTGAAAGTCAAACAACCAAACAGAAGAGACATCGAACGCGATTCACCCCAGCTCAACTGAACGAGTTGGAGCGATGCTTTGCACGTACTCATTATCCGGATGTTTTCATGCGGGAAGATATGGCAGCCCGAATTGGACTAACAGAATCACGAGTTCAGGTGAGCACACGATTTGTAAGCAAAGTGAAATAAAGTGATTAAGTTATCAATGAGGAAAAAATTACACTTTAAGGACCTTGTTGGAATAATGAGGTTTAAGTAACGGTTCATCGCCTAAACTTACCAGCTTACAAATCGAACTCAAAACACTTTTGCTGCCTTAAACAAAACAAATTTCTAAACTTCAGAAGTTAAAGTTAGATTAGATTTTTTCTTTAGAAGAGTTAAAGCTCGCCGTCTTTATTTTAATAAATGATAAAATAATCACAAACGCTGGCCATGTTTTGCCGGCAATATTGATATATTTGTATATTTTTGCTTACTAATCGCTTTCACACTCTGTATGAATGTACAAACTCTTACCATTCTTTACTTTTACCGTTAAACCGTGAGAGATACTGCTTAGTGGGAAATTGGTTTTTATTGTAGATTGATTTATTATATTTTTATCGCATTCACAACGCTGTAGCCTTTGTGGAATTAATTTGCGTTTTGTTTAGTGGTTCGCCTTGCCGCCAGGCCGCAGGAGACACGAACTGATCGAGCCGATTTGCTCTGCAGCCCAAACACTTTGGTATAAAAATTATATACAATTAGTTTAGAGATCAAAGCAAAAATACAACTAGAATATCGACCAAGAACTTGTTCTGGAAACGGTCAGAGGCGGTATAGCGTGTCCGCATTTTCATTATGCTGTCCGAGTCTACACTTTTCAAAATGTACACAAAAGAGTAGATTATTAAAAATAGGTTTGTAAGAAACAGCCGAAACACGGGTAATATTGGAAGCTCTAATTAGCCGACTATAGAGGGAATGCCGGTTCTATCGTAATGTTCTGCCTCATATATATAATGTTTCGACATACACATAAAAGTAATAGAGAGAACGTTTTGAGTGTTATGATTTTGAAACAGTGAGCTCCAATTGTTCAGTGTTTAATGTTTATGACTACGGCACTATAATTAAACCCACGCCACGGTTAAGCAAGAAATCGGACCCAATTTCTCTATTCTATGACAGTGTTACAAAGTTAATTGACCGAAACAGACCGTGCGATTCGGTAGTCTATTATGATATAAAATACAGACTGATTTCACTTATCTCCCGGTCTATATCAGATGGTATGAAAAATATCGAGCTCGCGCCAGCCCTCACACCTGTTTGGAACTTTGAACAACAGCTGAAAGTTAAAATCTTCCAATCTTGTTTTTTAATCTTACAAAATCAACAGTTCCAGATTTGTAATTTCTTTTTAGTCGTTTCGGCTACTTAATATCTTTTATTTGCATGTCTACTGGGAAAGAACTCTCACAAGGTTAAAATTTTGTTTCTTCTATTTCAAGCCACTCTTTCAATCACTTAATTTGAAGGAGAAAGAAATTAATTTCCACGTTTTCACTCGTTCTGTATTATAAAAAGTGTGTATGTTTTACTTGGAAAAAAATTCAAAACACTGCCCTATTTAGACAAAGTTTTAGTATCATACAGATTGAAAGAACAAAGCGTAACGCCGGTTGTATGTTTTCGTGATTTGTGGAAGGCAGTGTTTAGAGAAGACAGATCCAAACAAGCAGGGAATATGACCAGCGTGTGCGAAGCTCTGATTTGTAAGACAAAGCGGTACCGGTGATCGCAACATAATTAGTAAGAATCGGGCGGAACACAAGATCTTTTTGTGTAATTACATTTTTCATTTTGGTCTCTCACTCTCGCCTTTGATGAATCGTATGGTATAGGATTATAAGAGAAACCGCCAAGATATTAAAAGCTGGACTGACCGGCAAACCTGTTTACTTAGTGAAAATATTTCACATGACTCGCAATCCTCATTTTTGTGCTATTTAAAACTTCTTGTAGTGCATGCCGTACACTGTTTTTGTTTCGATCATAATCGGTTATTTTCCAAATGCAATAGTTTCAAGTTAAATCTACTGGGTCTTGTGAAAGTCAAGTCAGCACTAGTTTAGCACCATATAAGAGTAATTAGCGAAAATTAGACACTTTTTAGAAGAGTGGTCAGATACCTCGAGGCTATAGCAGTTCGGTTGTTTAAAGTTTCCGAGTTTATTGGGGGAAACAAAGACTTCTTCTATTTACTACCACTTATAAGGAAAAGGACAAAAGAACTCATCAAAATAATTGCAAGATTCTATTGCTGGCTTTAGAACGCAAGATACAAGATTACCGATGTCTGTATTTTTAAAAGAAGAACTTTCTATTTAATTAAATGTTGATATCTTTGATCGGATCGAGGAAACAGAAAAATCAAACAATTTGGCGCACTTTTGTGTTCCTTCTGTAAACCAACTAATTCGAAAAATGGACTGAAAATGTTATTCGTTCAAGCACTACGTCAGCTCAAACGTTATTTTCAGTTCTGGCAAACTGTGCTCGAGTGTTCGCTTTGGAAGAATATGTTTTTAATGGATTGACGAATTAATGAGCACGAAATTGCGGAAATGGTTTTAAAAAGCTGTTCCCCAAGAGATCTCGAGTTGACGTATCATTGGGTGTGGGAGGCTAATAAAAACATTTGAACAAATTTACCCTTGTTCGTGTACATCTTAAATTAATCTTCAATTCAGGGAAAATATGACGAGAAAACTTTTTTTATGGTTCACTTAACTTTTCATTAAGTTTAACGCTTGTAAAGTTATCACATATAGTTTACATTGTTAAGTGAACACACTTTGTTCATGGAATATAAAGTATAAACACTTTTTATCAAATTTATTCTCAATTTTCAAGTGTTGAAGCGTGTTTTCATCTGCAAATGCAAAATAAGTGCTCGTCTTACTAATGCGGTTTACTAAATGTGCTTAAAAGCCTTAATGTTTCAAAGAAAAGCCATAAAATTTGAGCACGATTTTGCTCGGTCGTTCAACCGTGCGTGTTGCTAGCCAACAATTTAGATTTCAGTTCGCAGTTTTTAAACCTTCAGAAGCTGTTACAAGATGCAAAATTTTCTTAACAAGACTATTCTAAAAAGGAATGAACAATGTTATACTGATTTTAGTAGTTGTTAGAAATAGCTTTTAAAATGCAATTGACGGTTATTAAAGTCACGAAGTCAGAACAAACACAACATATAAAGTGCACTTCTCTCTTGTGTACAGACTTTGCCCGCTTTTCATAAATGTTAGTTCATTTATTTGACTTTTAAACTCTTTGAATTAGTTTCGACTGAATACATTAGAAATAGAATTTAATTAGTAAAGGACAAAGAAATGCCTATTCTCTAGCGATTGCCAAATAATACTTCAGGTTTAGTTCAAACGAGAAAATTATTTGTTGGACTTTTTGATACAAATGGTTTTTGAAAATCCAAAAACCACATGTTCTGTTTCAGTATTTTTTATAAAAAATAAATTCAAAAGTGTTACAGTAAATACTACATCACAGCGACACTGGGATGAAAGACTTGAATTTCACCATTTCATGTTCAGGGAGTGTTTCAATAGTTTTTTACCCGTGAGAAACGTAAATCGTAAAGGACATTGTACAAAGTATGTTTGCCATATTTGAATCGCGAGTACATGGTGGTGATATTGTGGATGTAACGGGTTGAAGCTGGTCTACAAAACATCGCCACAGTGTGCATTTACTCCGGTTAGAAGCCAAACTAGAAATTTTGGACTCCCGCTTGGATTAGAAACAACAAATCATTACCCCGTGGTATTGACAGGAAATATTTCGACAAGGAGGAGAGAGATTTACTGGGATGTCCGCAATTCCCAGCATGATATTAAAGCAACTTTCGAGCGAGATGTATTTTCTTATAGTCACAGTATTCTCATTTTCTAAGTCCCTATTTGCACCTGCATTGTCACGGAGGCATAACAGCTTGAACGACATATTTCGCTGGGTTTTTTACAAAAACTTTATATTTAAGTTAGCAATCAAAAGAAACTAAAAATTCTTATACGAGTAAAAATTATATGCATGTCCGCCTGTTACTGGGCTTGTTTTGCATTTGTATTTCCAAGTATCATTTTAAAAATTAATTGATATTTTTAAGGAAATACTCGCCAATTATCTCGTAGATTCATTCTGTATTTAATGATTATAAATGGAATCAACAGTTCACCGTTTCAAAATTTGCAGTAGCAATTCGTGTTTTCAGCAAGTCTACTTTACGTGTTTAGTTATCGCAGGGGTTTTATCACAGAAATGTTTTTAGCACCGCTTATCAATTAGCATTACAAACAAGACATAAGTGTAGGCCTTCTGGAAAAGTTGTAGATAAACGAATACAAATAAATTTCTTATTCAAAGGAAATTATTCAATAACTTGCTGAAAACGATGCAAAATGATACACTTATTTAGTTATACACTTGAAGTCATGGAATAATTAAGAACTTCTTGATGTTTGTTCAGCTTTTCTGAATTTAAGTTGGCGTCTAAATATTAAGACAATTTGGTTTTTCTCCTCTCAACTTCTTGACGTGAAACCATTCATTTTGTCTCGATTGTATAGCGAATTGAACTACTAGAGTTATACAAACTCAAAAAGCCAGGCAAGAGAAGAGTTTCAAATGTGTCTCAAAGTGACAGTTTCCTTCCGTCAAATAAAAACTATGTTGAAAGAAAGACTCCTTACTGGCTCACCATTCGCCCATTTCCTTTTTTCTTACGTTAGTTTCAAATGCATGTCAAATCTTAAAATTATCTGTGCGGCCTTTCATTTCTGAAATGAGTCTTTGAAATAAACACTAAAATAAGAGAAAATTAATAACCAATTTATCGGAGACTTCTGTTTACGAGTACCCGCGCTTGTGCACAAAGTTCTTTGACTGAATCCGGCACTATGAACAAACAAACTCCTTTGAGACGATCGCACTTCAAATTAATAAAACTGAATAAGTAAAAGGAAAACACATTTTCAGTTGAAAATACAGTAAAATAATTAAAATTATAGCTTAAGAAAAACCGGAACTTATATTAAGAAAGGATGATTGTAAATGACAAAGTAAAAATCGCTTATAAGAGGAGACCTTGTGTTCGGCTGTGTTCGCCCAATAATCCATGTTGAAATAACATATTGCAAAAAGCAGTTTAGATTCTCACGGTCAGTCTTATAGCTTCGCAAAAGATAATTAGGGAGAGTGTCCGTCTTTATGGGTACTGCAAGCAAAACATGCCACGAAAACTTGGGTCGAAATACAAAAAAAAAAACATTCACTATTTTTCTTTATCACTCTAAGGTTTCTCTTTAATTTTTAATCTCTACATTGACAATGAAACATTTGCAATGAAGCCAAGAATCCTGGAACCTTTTTTAATTAACAATAAAACAAAAATTTGGTTGAGGATTTGTCTTGAACGGATCTGTTTAGGAGATATTATTAACGATTCTTGCAAAGAAAGAAAAATATTTTGTTTAATCTTTAATAGTTGACTGCTCTATCGAGGAAATTGCATGTGTTTTGTTGACTATAAAAAATCTTTTGCTGTGTTGATGAATCGAATAAATTTCTAAAGTAATGAGCCCGATTAGAGGCTTATAAAAAGCATCGTCTGCTACTTTAATTCAAAATAATTATAGAAAATAATTATTTTTCTTTTTTGAACAAATATGTCAAAAAGACTAATGATTAATTTTTATTCCCAATCATTAATGAATAGATTGTTAGGTAATTCTTGACCCATATTGCGGCGGGATAAAACATGATACAGAACTGAGAACTTCTTTGATACGTTGTGATTTTCAGTTGGGAAAAAACTTATACGTAATGTAGGGTGAAAAAGAACGTTTTTGTTAAACTGACAATTAAAGACAAAATTCCGCGTTCGTGGCATCATGCTGTTGCTTACTTTCAAAACAGAGTAAAAACATTGGTGAAACAGGATGTATCAGTTCTGTCACATTCATTGCCGGTGTTCTTACCAGTATTATACGCTTTCACTAGTGACTAGTGTTTCTCTTTCGCTTTATTGCAAGAACCGTTGACTGTTTCGACTCGTTTGCAGCTTTTATACAGACATATATATACTTCAGATTTTTAATTATAAATTTTTCTTAAAAATGGCTTGTGGATAAAAATGACCAAGAAATAGGTAAATAACTAGTTCTTGGTGAAAAGAGGTTTACCGCATTTCCTCGAATAAACGTCGCGGCGTTTATTAAATTTTTGATGATTTGGGTGCGGCGTTTATTCGAGGGCGGCGTTTGATTAAAATGCTGCTAATTTCTTTAAACAACCTTGGAACCATAACTTTACTTTAAAAAGTAGAAAAAATGATACGGTTCTTTGTCTGACTAGACTGATCAAGCATTACAGTTTTGAAACTACAACTTGTTGCACTTGTAAACGCGTAATAAATCAGATAAATTCAGTGTTGCGGATTTTTGTCTCTACCTTTCAAACTTTAAACTTACAGTCTTAAGCAACTCCGCTCTGCATGCGCTTGTAAAAAGTGAACGTCATGAAATCGATTTTTCAGTTTGTTGTCTGTTCCAGGGTGCCGCGTTTATTCGAGGGCGGCGTATATTCGTTTGTTCGTTTATTACGAAATCTCTCAGTCTCAGCCTAAGCATGCTAAGTCAAGGCATCAATACTTTTGATCGTGCATTTTGTAAGAACGAAAATGTGCGGTTTGCTCAAAATGGGAGTTATTTAGTTTTTCAGAGATCTTAAAGTAAGGGGCACAATTGCAGGTTTTCGTTTTACCATTTGGTTCGACCTTTTAACTAAAAAGAAACTTGCTTTCTTTATTGTGGAAAGTTGAGTAAAGCAGAAAAGATAAAAGTCAATAAATACCTTTGGAAAATATATTTTTTCCTTAAAGTTCGAGTTTCGAAAACTGAAAATGTAGAACCTTTGTTATAACTAAATTAAATATCTACCTTTTTTCTCTCTTAGAAGTTGAACGTGGTTATTTGATAAACAGATATGCTGAAGTTTAAAGTTGTTTTTAAATTTTTTTTGATCATTATACATGTAAATGCTGACATTTTTTCTACTCAGTAAAGGGTGTGATCTGAATTTTTTTTTTCTTGATTTAACAGGTATGGTTTCAAAACAGAAGAGCAAAATGGAAAAAGCGTAAGAAGACGGCAGCCATTCTTCGCCCTCCAGCGCCAATCCTGCCTTCACACATGGCACAGAGCTATAACGCTAACCCCCTCGTGGACTCAATGTGTTCTTTTCACAATGATCACCGCTGGCCAACAACAATGGCGGCCAACATGCCCACGATGGCTCAAACCCAGTCTTCGCTTACCTTATCACCGCCACACCACGTCTTCGCTCAATCCGCACACGAGGTCTTACAACAAACTTATCCTCACCAAACGCAGATGCAACGATCGCACCTCGGCATAAATCTTCAACAACAAGTGAGCCCGCAGTCTCAGCAAACATTCCAGCAGCCTTTCTCAGCGCGGGACATGCCGATCTCATCGTCGCCATCTCTTCAAGATATACAGTGCAACATTCCGAACGGCGGTGAGATGTGGCGCGGATCAAGTATAGCAACATTGCGACGAAAAGCAATTGAACATAAAGCGGGTTTTTCTTATCGATAAAGCCCAATTTTAAAATTGCCTGAGTATAACAGGAAATTCCAAGAAATAGCCGAAAATAGTCTTGCAATAAGGAATGTTTATCTTCGTTACAGATAGAAAAACTTTAAGGAAGCAAAAACAACTGTGAATTTTAAAAAAAAGGATATTTTATGTTATATGTTATCTATCTACTCTATCTGAAGTTTAGAATTAAAAATGACACAGGACTGGCTTTAAAAATGAGCTAGGCTAAAAAAAGGAACAAAAACACAGTAAGAAATTTTGCTGAAAATAAGCAGCAAAACTCTCCGTAAAGGAAATAATGGTTGAATTTCATGAAAGCGTGGTTCTCTGCTAAAGCAATTTCGCTGCTGTTACGTTTTCTAGTAGCTGATGAAACTTCTGATGAGTCTTGTCAACATTGCAAAGGACAGCTCGGTTGATTCACGATAAAGTGTTCCACTCAATAATCAATAATGTCCAAGACAGAAAATGATTTACTACAAAACGCACAGCAATATATATTGTGAGCAAATGCGATTTAGAAAAACATAAAATATCTTTTAACAAGCCATAAAGTTAAACAGATATGCTGAAGTTTAAAGTTGTTTTTAAAATTTTTTTGATCATTATACATGTAAATTTATCACTGATCACAGCGCAAAAAGGGTCCGTAAATGACAATATTTTGTCAAAATATATAAAATCATTTTCTTGCTTTTATTTTTACTTATAGTTTACAAAGAAAAAAATAGTTATATTTATAACTTATTTGCATGTGCAACATTTTGATTTTACATTATAAAATCGAAAAGCACGATTTTAGTTTTAAAAACTGTTTTTGTTGAACAACTTAAAACTAAAGATAAAACACCGCGATAGAAAAATAGGACCTTCATGTAGTTTTAATTCACGGAGAGAAACACAACGAAGATTTGTTTGTTCCGTTGGTGAGTTAGCTATGTTAAGTAGCTTAATTAACTTAAATCTGACTTTGTAAACCTGTTGACAATTGGTTAAAATTTATTTAACCTTGCTTTAAAATTAGAGTTAAAATGTGAAAACGACCTTTAGTGTATTAATAAATGTTACAAATGTTATAAATTTATTTAATCAACAAGTTATTTAAGCAGTCGACTCTTTACCAATACGAACGTTTCTGTGGTTTGAATCACAAAATATGAGTTCAACGCTTGGAAGCCGGCTTATTTTTTTTGTTCTTTGAACTGCATCAAAATGTATTTGTTGTCTTTGCAAACTCGTGAAAAATAAAAAAAGCTCTTTTTTATGATGAAGAAAGCCTAACTACTAGGTGTTCCGTTGAAATTTTAACCGTTTGAGGGAACACAAAATATTTTTATTTGCTTCTCAATTTTTTTGTCATGCATGTATATGCTTTTCACCTTTTAAAACAAACTTATAGTCACTAACTTATTTTAAAATTTGGTGAAACTTTTTTAAATAGTTCTTTGATTTCACATTTATTGAATTGCATTCCTGGAAAACGGGCGTAAAAAGGCATTGTGGCTCAGTTGTCCGACTTGAATGAGGTTTAACCAGGCCCAGCTCTGACCACTGAATGAATTTGTCTTCGGATAAATCTCAGTGAAGTCCATCAGGTTTGTCTTCTGCCAAATGGGGTTCTTCAATAATTGTGCTACCTCCGGTTGCATCGACCCGATTAAATAGTTTTCATAAGTTCAGAAATATAGTAACTGTGTTACATTTCCATATATTTTAGATCCGAAATGCCTTTTCATTACACATGGTTTGGCCACGTTCTCAACTACAGGTTTGTTTTTGTCAAGCCGTAGACTTACCAACTTGTCAGTGAACGGATATGATGTATTTCAATCTTTTTTCTTTGGTCACTTGTCAGCACGCAAGTGTTGCGTGTACTATTTGGTTTGAGTTTGGAATGTTCGAAATTTGGGATTAAGTTACAGTTTTTGAGCGTCAAAAATACACTAGGATTCGTGTAGCTAGCTAGCTACGTCGCACTGACGAGTCCCAATCAGGACGAAACAGCTGTCTGCGACTGCAAATTCTGCATGGCTCTATCCATTCTCCTGCCCCTGGTCATATTGGTTTACTGACAAGTTATTTCGCAGTACCTCAGCCTTTCATATATTAGTTTTGTGTCATAAGTTTAGATTACATACCTTTTAATTTATGCCAACCAAGGCCAAGGGGTGTCGGCGTTTGGCTAATTCTCTTATCACTCACAGGAATGAATGCTTCCTAAGTTTGAAGAAGAATTTTACTTTTGGACAATATGTTAACAACAAAATCTTTCCGGTCAGCGGTCGATTTATCATGATTTGTAACCAGGCAATCACTAGTTCCTGTTGTTTTTCTTCGACATTGGATGTATTTTCTGTTTCCGCTCGAATTCTGTCGCGATGTACAAACATTAGTTGTAAGTATTGATTGTTTTTTAGTGAGTTGGGGTTGCCATTTGCTTATATTTACCGTGAATTTTACTGTGTGCTGTCAGGGACGTCGTTTCACACGAGGACTAAAGACCAAGAAACAAATGAATTGTGAGAGGAATTTGTCCCTGTCAAGTGAAAGAAAAAGATAAGTTTATTGAATAACCGCGAATGCTATCAATAATGTGTAAAAGTCCTTTTATTAGCAAAAAGAATGAAGAAGTAAAACCGATACAAAATAGGATAAGCTTCAATTTGTTTTAGATATTTCTGTTTCAGTCACTCTGCTTGTATGAAACCACTGTATATAATATATGTGACGTACGTCTGTAACGATTTTCCATTGTACCTGAAGAGAGCGGGTAATGGCCAGCCAAAATATCGTATTAAGACAAATTTAGATCTACAGCCTGCGCTGTATTGGTTTTATATTACTTTTCGTTTTTTTATTATTTCATTTATTGATCCTATACGACAATAGACAATAGACTTTTCGTCAACAGTCGCTTGCAACTTTTTATTAGCAAAACACTGATCCTGACAAGCTGGATTATATTTTAACTGGGACATTGGCCAACGCATAAAATTAAAACAAAAACTTGACGCACAATTATTTTGGCCAAGGCTCTGCCGTCGCTTGATGGTCTTCTCGCTCTAATCGGAAATTCAAACTATAAGCTTTGAGGCAGAGTTTTTCTAGGTTTCAACTTACACTTTGCTTAACAATCTTCTTTTTGTGTAATATTAATCGGCCAATATTGTTCCGCCTCGCGAGCCTCTTAGTTTTACATCCCGGAAAGGTTTAGTCTCCAAAGCAGGGGACACACTAATTGATTTTGCCTAGAAAGTGTTGGAAATAACATTTCTAAATTTAAAACTTCCTTGTGGCATACCCCTAGATCCCTCCCTCACCCAGAAACTCACTTCTTTGGCGTGTTTCAATCACTCA
>JAODFW021071121.1:15000-16592 GCA_027575235.2 Palythoa mutuki | reverse complement strand
CGCGAAGCGGCCGCCATTGTCTTGGTAGGTTTTCAAAACTTTCGCTACTCGAGGACTATTGCTAATAGTCCCCTAGTTGCGTAGCCAATCAAAATGCAGGATTTGCATTAGTCCTTTAGTTGGGTGATACTAATAACAATTATTCAATAACTTATTGGAGGTGAAAAGAAGTGGATATTGGCACCAACACTAAGGTAGAGAATTACTTTTGCGTACCGTAAAGTTATGGATTAAAGCTTATACAAGTTTTTGTTGGGCTTAAACAAAGTTGGGCTAATGTCTTGGTTGGCTATATAATTTAGGCGGAAAAACGTTTCAAAACAAGCTGATAAAAACAGGAAAGTATGCGTAAGCGAATGAGGGAGCAACAAGGGTAAGCACCCCCTACTTCGTTTACGCATACATGGAGGTGGTGACCCAGGCTAGGTGAGGTCCTTCACCTCTATATAACTTTGTGAAACAGGCCCTAAAAAGCTCACTTAATCATGATCAGATGTATTTAAAGTGTCTATATGGCCAACAGCGCTTTTTTTCGGTTTTGGTACCTCAAGTATTTCAAAAAATGCAATTCCCGGTCATCTTTGTTGGGCGTAGCCGGCGTGGGAACTTTAAAACTTGATTTTGTGTTGAAGAAGTTGCAGAGCCAAAAAAATTTGGAATACGTACTTGTTTATTCAATATAAAGTTACCAATTTTAACTGAAAACTCTGTAGTCCGTATGGACTCTTTAATTCCCTTGGCCTTTTACGAATCCAAGTGGCTCATAGTGGAGCCGGCGCTTATCTCCGGTTTCTGTAGTGATTAATTGATCCCCCATCATTGGTTATCTAGACAGCATCATGTCTACCACTTGTGATATTCTGAGTCAAAACAACAACAATAAATTGTACGAAACAAACTGATTTTAATACTTCGTGCACATGTGGCACGCCATGGTTGTCAACTCTCTCAATTACATCCCGTAATACTTTTGTAACATATTAGTCTCTAAACTTCCGGTATGTAAGTTCATTGTGTTCATTTGCGGTTTGGAAGATAAACATTACACCACTGACATGAAAAAAGCATAAATCAAAAATTAAAACTTGACGAATACTAAATTTCTTACCGTCAAAATCCTGAGGATCATTTTTATAAAGCTGCAGATGAAAAATTATAAGTTGTTGCTCAATAGTAGAAGTATGTTTATCGTATCTCGGTTTCTAATTTAAACATCCAATGATTAATCAAAAGCAAAAAAAAAATTAAAAAAACCTTTGAAAATACGATTTATTGGTGAATGTAGATTCAAAATAAACAATTTTAGGCAAAATTATTTTTTTCCCTCTCGAGAGGTTTTTAATACCAGTTTGCTGTAAAATTTTAAACCTGTAGAGTTGAAGGGGAAGGGGTTACACCGTCTGATATCTATGGGTGGGGTAGGGTGGACCCGTAGATTTGAAGGGGAAGGGGTTGCACCGACTGATATCTGAGCACCTGAGGAACGAGCGTTTATGGGGATCCGAAGGGCATTTCCCCCCTGGAAATTTCTCTCTCCAGTGTCTTCTTTCCAGTGTCTCACAGTGAAATAGCAATTTCTGCATTTATTTGTA
>JAODFW021071121.1:0-2500 GCA_027575235.2 Palythoa mutuki | reverse complement strand
CTCAAACTCACTGACGCCCCGTCCACACGTATCCGGATATTTTCGAAAACCGAGATTTTTTTCTCCATTTTAGCCTTCCGTCCACACGTACACGGCGTTTTTGATCTCATAAAACGAAGGGTTTGGAATACGCTCTCCAGAGTTGGGATTTTTGAAAACGGAGATTTATTGTATTCGTGTGGACGGGCGAAACGGACGTTTTCGAATACGACGACGTCATACTTAAGATCGTGGGCTCCAGTCTCATCCACAGCGCATGCTCTATTGGTTACAGCGCATGCCCTATAGAGAGAACTAGCGTAAAAACCTGGCTTTAGCGTATTCGTGTGGACGGGAAAATACGATTTGAAAACGTTACGTGTGGACGCGTATTTTTTTTGAAAACGGAGGAAAAGAAAATCCGTTTTCAAAAATACCCGGATACGTGTGGACAAGTCACAAGGACAATAATAGCAATTACGAGCAGAAAATATGCATAAATACAAAAGTAATCAGTTGATAAAATTTGAAAAAAAAAAGAAACGAGATAGACAAGAAAATTACGAAAATATACAAATTTGTACATAAGTAATAAATAAATAGCAATAATAAATAAATAAGTTGCTAAATATAATAACAGAGCTAGGTGAAACAAAATGAAAGTAGAAATTAGTTAAGATTGATTTAAAAATTAAGCATCAAAATAATCTGAAAATATGCGCGTGTTTAACCAAAACAAAACTTGTGGAAGGCAAAAAGTTGTCGAGAACGGAGTTATAGATGTAAACTTTTTCAAAATGACTTCGTTATTGGTGACTCGGATTAATTCTTTAGTTTTCAATTTTCCCCTTCTGTAAATTGTAAATATCTAAAGGCCCGCGCAAACGGTTTCAACATTTGCTTCAACATCTATTCGATTTTATCGGTGTTTATGAATGTTGAACGATGCTAAACACCGGGTGGGCAAACGGATTCAACTTTTGCTTCGATTTTGTTTCAACAAAATTGCGTGAGAAGTCTGGTATTTAGTATGAAGCCCCAACCTATTGTTTTCCGTAGACGAGGACGCCATGCGCGTATATTCGATAATGTTAAAACACCCGCGCAAACGGTTTCAACAACTTTCAACATTTTCGAGAACAAAAGAAAAATCGAAAGAATGTTGAAGGAAAGTTTAAACCCTTTTAAACATTTTCGATATCCTTTCGACTTCGTTTCAACATGTTTAAAAGGGGGCGGCAAACGGTTTCAACATTGTTGTTCGATAAAATCGAATGAATGTTGAAACAAATGTTGAAACCGTTTGCGCGGGGCTTAACTTGTCTATCTCTCGCCAGTATTCTCCGGCCTGACTAGTCAATAAAACCACCTTTCGGAAAATTATGCAATCGACAAATCGTTATCAACCGATAAAGTCATGTTAATCGATCTCGATTGTATCGATCAGTCAATGAAAATTGATACTCGCAACTTTTAAGCCCAAAATCAATCGATTTTTATCAATTTTATTAATAGACGAAAAACTTTTAAAAATGCACAGTATCGATAAAATTAGTAGAATCGATTAATTCCATACCGTCGTTCGAAAAGTCGATAAATATCGATTTCACACAACTATTTTTTATCGATTTTCAACAATTTCCGGTAGCTTCAACCGATTTTCTATTGACTTTATCAGATATTATCGACTATCCATTTTATCTATTTGCCATGTCGGAAGTATTCGATGAGGACTGCAGTTACAGTGGTATAAAAAGCATGCGGCAACTGTTTTCGACTTCGCGTTTTCGCTCTGAGATTCTCAAAAACTCCATTTGCAGCCAAGCTGCAACACAGACGATTATAGATTGTTTACACGGACTTCGACTGACAATACTAACGACTGGGTTTTTAAAAGGTGATGTCTTCCAAAGTCCAGTGCACACAAGTAGTTTTCATTAACTGATTTGCGGTTCCATAAAACGATGTTCAGTATAACTATGTTCTTGAAGAAAGTCTTTTAAAACACTGCCGTCATGTGCGATCTGTTCATTTCGCAGATGAATCTAACAAATATTGATTTTTGTCAGAACGGGTACGACTTCAAACTAATGAATGCATGAAAATACCAAATAATCATGTATTTAGTTTTGAAAGTGAAATAATTTACTATTTAGTTCAAGAAATTTTCGTTTAAAATTAAGGTTACTGAACAGGTTGAAATGTGAAAAAAATACTGAAAATTGAAAAAGCAATTGATTATATTGTTTTATTGGAAATGATCTTTCTAATAAAAAAAAAAACAAAATTCAATAGCTAATTTCATTCGCGAGTTATTGCAAATTGAATACTTTTCACCGGCAGTCGGGAAGCTACACGGTTCATTCTAATCACTGTTCAAACTCTGTTTTCTTGGTTCCAGTTCTCCCACAAACGAGGGTTGTAAAAAAAGTTAATGCTCGCTGAATTTTTATGTCATCCGATTGCACGCATGTGCAATGGATGACATATTGTGAGGGGTCGAATTTGTCACTCACTCACT
>JAODFW021070154.1:0-16598 GCA_027575235.2 Palythoa mutuki | reverse complement strand
TATTATTATTATTATTATTATTATTATTATTATTATTATTATTATTATTATTATTATTATTATTATTATTTAACAAAGATAGCAGCCCGTCTGCAACATATATATCGTACTGGAGATAAGCACGTGCTCGAATGGGCTACTTATACGCTCGTAAAAGCACTTAGCTCTTTCATTGAGGTGGATAGTAACAGAATTCAATATCTGCTGAAAGCCAAAGGCGCTTGGTAGATATTGTTAAAGCCACGAGGGCCTCGCACAGAAGGGGTGTGATGCGTGCGTATAGTGATACGTTGTAAATGAACTATACGAAATGAAGGAAAATGTTACACAATAAGATAGTCACTACCATTCTGTTTACACCCTTAGATGCAAAACATCCTAGTAAATAATGAGTCGATCGACGACCTGAAAATATAAAGTAAACAATAACTGCCTCGAATAGCTCCATGCCACAATGCTGATTAAAAGGGTCTTATATCACATTTAGTTAAATAACTCAATAAGATGATCAAAATGCACAAAGACAACCAACATTCTGCAACAAATTATATGATCGCCACTGAAAATATCTTGCAACCGGCTGACTTCAGCCACGTTGATTAACATATTTAGTAGAGTTGCGCAATAATAACATTTTCTCGTGCAGAATGGGGAAGAAGGGCAGGGGGGGGGGGTCGTTTGCAGGTTCATGACCATTCTATACTTGAGATGAAAGGACGGAGGATAAAGGTATTGTTTGTGTAACAGAGCTCTCAGATCTTCCGTAAAAGACTCCAATCACACTGTGTAAAAAGGGTGTTTGGAGTATTTCACTGAAGAACCGAGGCAATAATTTTCTTTGACAGTCTAATCGGAGTCTTCCGAAACTCAATCTAAGAAATTCAAGAAAAGCATTTCATTTTAAAACATACAACATACTTTAGGCAGATTGCCTTCAGACTCAAAAAACATCAAAATATGTTGCTTCACAACTGCCATGGGTATAAAACACAAACAAATATATCTAGTCCTTTAATAAAATGTAGAAATAGAGCAATAATACAGTAAATGGTTTGAGCCAGGAAGTACCAATATGTTTTATAGTCTGATCATCAGGGGAGGAGTAATTCTAAGAATTGTTGAGAGATCTTTCTGGTTAAAGGTCAAATGAACCAAAATCTAAAATTTTATCTTTTGAGTCCAATTTGTTCCTAAATAAGGCTTTTGTGTTGTGTGATCATCTGGGTTACAGTAATCCTGAGAAGGACTGTTGTGTTGTGTGATCATCTGGGTTAGAGTAATCTTGAGAAGGACTGTTGTGCTGTGTAATCATCTGGGTTAGAGTAATCTTGAGAAGGACTGTTGTGTTGTGTGATCATCTGGTTTGGAGTAATCCTGAGAAGGACTGTTGTGTTGTGTGATCATCTGGAATACGGTAATCTTGAGAAGGACTGTTGTGTTGTGTGATCATCTGGGTTACAGTAATCTTGAGAAGGACTGTTGTGTGATCATCTGGGTTAGAGTAATCCTGAGAAGGACTGTTGTGTTGTGTGATCATCTGGGTTAGAGTAATCTTGAGAAGGACTGTTGTGTTGTGTGATCATCTGCGTTAGAGTAATCTTGAGAAGGACTGCTGTGTTGTGCGATCATCTGGGTTAAAGTAATCTTGAGAAGGACTGTTGTGCTGTGTAATCATCTGGGTTAGAGTAATCTTGAGAAGGACTGTTGTTGAGTGATTATCTGAGTTAGAGAAATCTTGAGAACGACTGTTGTGTTGTGTGATCATCTGAGTTAGAGAAATCTTGAGAAGGACTGTTGTGCTGTGTGATCATCTGGGTTAGAGTAAGCTTGAGAAGGACTGTTGTGCTCTATGATATTCTAGGTTAGAGAAATCTTGAGAAGGACTGTTGTGTTGTGTGATCATCTGGGTTAGAGTAATCCTGAGAAGGACTGTTGTGCTCTATGATATTCTGGGTTAGAGAAATCTTGAGAAGGACTGTTGTGTTGTGTGATCATCTGGGTTAGAGTAATCTTGAGAAGGAATATTGTGCTGTGTGATCATCTGAGTTAGAGTAATCCTGAGAAGGACTGTTAAGTTGTGTGATCATCTGGGTTAGAGTAATCCTGAGAAGGACTGTTGTGCTCTATGATATTCTGGGTTAGAGTAATCCTGAGAAGGACTGTTGTGTTGTGTGATCATCTGGGTTAGAGTAATCCTGAGAACGACTGCTGTGCTGTGTTATCATCTGGTTTGGAGTAATCCTGAAAAGGACAGTTGTGTTGTGTGATCATCTGGGTTAGAGTAGTCCGGGTGCATTTAGCTTCCATCAAGACATTTAATTAGAGACTGGTAAAATGTTATAATCTGATTTGACTTTAACACATGAAAAGATTTTGGAAATCGTGGTCACAATACTGTTAAACAAAGAGAAAAGAATGTTTCAACATTGTATCCTTGTCTTGCAAAGTTGAGGTCAGGTTCTTCAGATCTTTCGTCCCTTGATCGAGATCCATTTTCTGTAACTTTCAGTTTTGAAGAACGAAACACGTTTTAAGCTTAATAACCTGAACAGAATCTGAGCTCAACATCACAAGACGGTGGGGAAAAAACAGCGAAAGAGGGGCCACATTGGTGATACTTTGAGGAAACCAACCTCTGCCGTGTTATTCAAGATTTCAGCAATATCGACATTGACTTTTTTACGTATAAACGAGTTTCAGAGAATGCGAATAGTTGCAACAATATACACTTCATGTATGGTCCACAGAATACACTTATAATGTATGGGCTGGAGGGAAGCAGTTAGTTTTGTTTCCCGAGAGACGCCAACTTCTTTATTCATAATCGTCAACCCTGCTGAATGAATCAGTCTAAACGTTAATGTTTCGAAGTACATAAAAGAGTAAAATATGGTTTATAACTCAATAACGAATACAAAATCATTTGGAATTGTAAAAATTGATGGTAACATTTGCTCCAGAAAATCCTCCAGCGTGAAAGTTCACAGTCTGTTGGCTATTAGTGAGTACGGAAATTCTGCATAGTCATAGAGAGTTTGGTACTGTGTTTCTGCCAAGAGAAATTTCACTTGCTTGCTGATGCATCGCCACAGTTGCAGTGTTAGTTGACTCAAGATTTTCAACAGAACATGCACTACTAAGAGCATGGAAGATTTCTTTCTGCTTAACCTCCTAAAAACGCTTGGAGTAAAGCAAATGCTGCTCACAGATTTAAGTCTCAAAATTGCGCTCAGGTCCTCCCCCGTCAATCAAGCTGATATGAGAATGTGCTGAAGATCACGCCATTTTTAATGTAGTCATGCACAGATCACGTGCCTGTCGGGATACATTTGAATTTGATCAGTGGCGCATGACCAAAAATCAACCTATCACAGTAGCTCGTTTTGTTGAGTGAAAGTCTAGGTTTATGATAATAAATAATAGTTACACGATATTCGGTCAAGGTTAAATTCACGTCTGCATTAAAGTGAGAACGCAATATTTTATTAAGAGTTCCATAATTCCATAATTTACACTTTTTGTTTTCTCAATAGAAGTCATTGAAATAAAAATGAGAGTTTTAATTGTTCCACATTTTGAACTGAAAGTACGCTTTCTTTTTTCGGTGACAAGAAAAACGTCTTCACGCTCTGTTAAGTGAATTTTGGCTAACATCGTTTCACCGTTCGCATGTGATGGTCACTTCGACGATATTCGGTTGAGGTTAAATCCAATGTCTGAACCAAACGGTAATAAAAGAACACAGTATTTCCGTTTAGAGCTCCATAAAATTTATGATTTCATACAAGAAATCAGTGAAAATAAAAATTAAAGTGTTAATTATTTTATAATAATTGAATTGAAAACAAATTTTTTGTTTGCGTGACAAGAAAATAGTATTTACGAAATTACGTACTGTTAACTAAATTTAGCATAACGTTTCGCCTTTCACACGTGGCCGTCGGCCATGGTGTGATCAGAGCTGAAATGCTAATGTGGTCAAATCTTTGTAAACACGTCTAGGACAAAAATGGAATTTGTGTTAGCTGATTTGAATGCGTATGCGTTATATGTTATTAGACAAATTTCTTTTCTTTCAGTTGAAAACATAACACCATCTCAAACTGGGAATAATTGCTTGAACGAGTAGTAATCTGGGAAAGTTCGAGACACATATTACATAACGCCCAACTGTTAAAATGACCGATGATAGTGCTAGAGTTTCGCCACATGTTGGTGCTTTCTAGAAGTACTGAGTTCACGCTGCCATCACAAACCATCTGGTAAGAATAGTTTTTAAAAGTATTTTCTCTGTTATGCTCCTAGGTCCTTTCTTGCCTTAACACGTGACTTTGGCTAAGCAGGCAAACACAAATTTACAATTTGGCCCGGGACATAAATGTGTACATATACGCCATTGATCAACCTGGTCTAGACTAGAATAAATATACTCTTACCTTTTCTAAACAACATAACTCATAAGGCATAGATGCATTGACTGAATTTGCTATTCTCCGGTTAAAATTTAGCAACGATTTATTTACTGTTGTGCCTTGCTTAAAGCAGCTGATTTAGTCGATTTTAGGAAAATGTTAAAGTTTTATTGACAATCATTAATTCAAGTTTGAACCTTTTTACGTCAATTGTAACAGCAAAGTGATTGAACTCGTTTAAAATTTAAAAAAAAGTTGCACGTCTTATGAATTGGCTGTAAGAATCGGTGTTCGGTACTAAATGCTGTTTCAACAAAATAAAAAAATATTGTTAGAAAAATCAAAACCAGTACATATAAGATTCACTATTGCTTACTTCATTTCAAATACTTTCTGTTATGATCTCCATGTAGTTATAAAAAAAAACAAAACTTAACACACGAGGAAAACATATTAATTTACTCTGTAATAAAATATAACAGTTACTTATATGAAAATATAATATATGTGCAAGTTCTTTGCTATTACGAAAATATAAAATGAACAAGAAATGAGTTTAGTATTTGTTTTTATGAAAAACCAGCTTCGGGATGTATGCTAAAAAAATAAAATACCATCTTCCAAAAATTTATAAAATTTTTAAACATAGATTTGCAGTTTCAAGACAAAACCATACTTTTGAGCTATATGCTCTTGAAGTATCAAAATAAGTTAAAAATATTTTGTATATATTTCGTGCCACAATGACAGAAAACTGAGACCCTTTTTGGTCTAAACCAAGTTTTTGAATTTCAACTCTGTTGGCGTTGCACATATATCATTTAGTTTCAAATCAAAGGATGCTTGTCTTTTTCTGTTGTCCTAAAAAGAAGCATTTCTAGCTTGAACTCATTGTTTTAAATAAAAGATTTGACGTGAAGTGACGAACTGAGTTTGACATGCACTGTCTTGCACATACAGCAACTGCATGAAATCTAATGACACAACTTTGATCTTTTTTGCTAGCTGAGATTACCTCAACATATTCAGTCAACAGAACAAACAACTAAATCTTAAAACTAAACTTCTCTCAAATTCAGTTCGAAGATACGGGTGCGATGTAGTTCTACATACTCAAGGAAAGCAGTATGAACCATTAATTGAACGCCGTAAATGAAACCAGGTTTGTTGACCTACGTCGAAATGATTTAAAACAATAACACATGCTCAGTTATTTGACTGAACTTCGATTCGATTGCACTTCGTAGTACAATATAGAGCAAGTTTAACATTCAGGCGTTTTTTTTGTGTTTGGTTTGATATTCTACTGTTAAATTGTTGCAATGATTATACTTAGATTGTCAATGTATATTATCTATATGTTTTGTGTACAGGTCTAGCAGAGCTCAGATTTGACTCACAACTCAAAGAATGTCATTACAAAATAAGACTTCGTGAATAGAATTTATTTTTGTCGTCGTCGTAGCAAACATCTTTATGATGTTCATCATAAGAACAGCACATCATGTTTGTTATTAAGAAAAGATAATTCCTGAAGTTTAGAATTTTTTCATCTTCTGCATGTTCATTGTAAAAGAGCTTAAACAATCAACAATTTTAATTGTTAAAACAGCTCTCAGTGACGCTGGCAAGCCCTCGTCATATATTATCAAAATATGAAAACGTTTTTCTTCTGTTTTCTCACAAGTCCTTACGAAATAGATGTAATGTGGATTGTTTCTTGTTCTCAGAGCAAGATATAGGTATATTGCTTCTTTCAGCCTTGGCAGGATTTTGATTTCACATGTCCAAATCTCACTACATTGTGGGATTTGTGCTAAGCTTTCGAAGCACATGTAGTTTAATGAGCTGATCAAGATTTGTTTTAAAAATTCACGAAGGCTTTCTTTGAAAGACCATAATTTGCTACTTTACTTTTCCGACTGAAAACTGCTTTTGAATTGCTTGAAAAAAATTCACAAACTTTTCTTTCGCATATAATCATTTGTAATGTATCTACTTGGACTCCGCGCTCTTCTCATTCTGAACGTTGAAGACATTCAGTTTATCAGTAATTATTGTAAGGCTGTTTTCTCGACTGTTTAATAAGCTAAGGATTTTTAGGCAGGATTTTCTTAGAAATTTATCAAGGTTATGATTTCAATTTAACTGCCATACTGACTTGGTATCATACCTTTACACATATATATTTAGTTTTCGACTAGACAAGTCTACTTGATCGAGGCTTATATTAGGTATGCCTATGCACAGTGAATAGTGAAACTGAACAATTGGCCGACTTCTTTGTGTCAGGACGAGTGAGGTGCCTTAAATACCGTACTCTCTATATCACGAACTGGAATGATAAAGATCAGATTCTATACCACAAATTATATTGTAAACGAAATGTGGTGCAAACACCCTAAACAAGTTCAGTATGAATAACTGCTCTTAATCGATAAAACAAGACTGAGAAAGTCTCTGTGCGTGATGGATCAAATGGATCTCTATTGTTTGTTAATTCAGTTCCAGTTGCAAGTTTATTAAACGCTTAATCTTGCAAAACTAAATCTAAAACAAACATTTTAAAACTCACCTTGTAACAGAAGATTGTACCAAGATTAGTGACACGAACATAATTCTAGTTAAGCGCTGACTTTTAGTTTCAAGAGTACAGAAATTGTTTCAGTGTCGCGTATTGAAACGACGCCGGTAATATGGAGAGGTTTTTACTGAGTTTCTTGTATTTTTTACTCAATTATTACTTTGGCAAAGTTGACCATCTTTAGCTGAAGGCGTTAAAAATCTTCATAGGAAATAAAAGGTGAAACAAACTTTTAGCTTGAAGACAATACCGAACACAATTTGAAGTAGATTTAAGTTATCCTTGGAAGGGATCAATGGCGACTAAAGTCTTCATATTACGATTAATATACTAAATCAGATGATTTGTTACCAATTCCAGCCGGATCTACTTCTAACAGAATAAAAAAAATGGCTTCTGACAATCCTTTGTTTGTGCAAGTAGCAAAATTATGCCGGAACATCTACTCAAATAGTCAAATATTGATTATCAAAGATTTCTATTCCAGGCATATTAATCGTTTTCTTGAGTAGAGCTTGCCCTTCAGCAGCTAAATGTCCTGTTTAGCAAGTTAGAATCTCAGTCCGGTGAGTATCAGAAACTAATATAAACAGCCAGAATTTTTAACAAAGTTCGTTTCCTCGTCATTCAGGCAGATTTAACCAGGCGAACTCCTGCTTCCTTCTGCTTCTTTACTCGGTTCTCACAAACAACTTACAAATTAGATGAACTTAATTGTTATTGTTTCATGGTATCTTCAACCACACATGAGTGATGCTGCATTGTCAGTTGACCTGACAGTTTATTTTGTACACCACTAAATCAGTGAATGAACTCAGTGAGCCATGTTCAGTAACCAACTTTTCATTTGTCTCTCTATCTACCTCTTTTACAAGAATAATTTTATTACAACAACGAGGCTCAAATTGGTAAAAATCTATAAACAATTTAAGAACAAGCGCAGTCTGAGGCTCGATAACTAGAAATTTTGTTAGGTAGAAACTTGACCAGAAACTCGTCGTTTTCCTTTAGTAACTTTAACAGAAAAACAGAAAGAGAGTGTTTCTCGTATATTATATGAATAAATGTCCACCAAAATAACCACGATTATTTTATCGCAAATGAACGTTTCCAGTTTCAAATAGGTCCAAGGAGATCAGAAATTTCTTTAAAGAAACAATTTAAGGCTGACTGAAACTACGTGTATATGTTTATATCTAGGTTAAAATTTAAAATCGAAAAAACTCGATTTTAAATTTTAACCTATTTCAGCTCTAGCAAAATGCTATCGAGCACTCTGGCAAATCAGAGAAGTTTTATAACTTTATGTATGTTTATATCTAGCTATCAAAAAGAGCGTGCCTGCGATTAGACAAGAAACCGCATAACCTTTTCCACTACCGAGTTTTCTAAAGAGTAAAACTTAATCAATAAGTAAAACTTAAGATAATTTTAAACTTTGGCCTGAATTTGTTGAATACCGAACTGTTAATGAATCTATCTTTCTTTTTATGGTTTCAACAACAAAGTAGCTAAATATTGACGCACACTTTGTTTAATTGACTGTTCAAATAATTGGGTAAAAATTAACAAAAATATTCTCAACAAGGATGAACTATTCCTTCTAACTTAAGTCCAGAACATTTGTTTTTTATTCTTTTTGTACTTTTTTACAAACTTTTTCGTGTTTTTTCTTTTTTTTTACCTTTGATCCCCTTAGCATATGACTACTTTCATATATAGTATGTACAGTGTTAAATAGCTTACGATTTTTTTAAAACTAAACAATTTATACCATGACTCCCTCAAATTCAATTCATCTATCGGTCCATACCAAGAAATTCTTACCTCCTACTTGGCTATAAAACCAAAAGGATCTTGTGGTCTGACTAAGTAAAAATAAAAATTGATCTAATATTGTTTTTCGATGCAAGTTGTTGGTGGGAAATACACAATTTTTAAAACATTTAAAATTATAATTAAAAATTTAAAAGTCCTTCTGTAGGTGCTTCATTGCCACTATTTCAACTTGAAACTAAAAAACAATTTAAATCATTTTTTTATAATGAGGTTGCTGTTGTTTAGTTTCCATCAAAAGAAATATTAATTTGAAATACTGAATTGTAAATTAAAGTATCATTACCTGATGCTAATGCTTAATGTTGCGGAATGAGTCGCTTTTATACTTAACATATTTAATAAAACGGACGTGGAAATGGTTGAGAAATTACAAGGTGCCCTTTGTAGATATTCCCGTATTAAATCAAGATGAATCGATTTTATCACATTATTGCTAATAGCGCTCCCTAATTGGTTATGACATCAATTCGTAATTGGTAATGACACCGTAATTGTAATGACGTCATAACTCAGACAAACAAACCAGCCAATCAAATGGCGATTTGCGCATAATTTTAAACGGACCATATTATTTAAAATTCAACTGAAGAAAATAGCTTCTTATAATCACAAGATCGCTACTTTTTGTGTAAAACATGTCTCTGTTTGTCTGAGTCACGCAGGGTAGAAATTTATATTTTTAGCAAAACCGCGTTGCGCTATATAGTCTATAAACTGTTAAGCCCTGTCCAAACGGTAAATGTTTTACTGTAAAACATGCTAAAACATTGTTGGGTGACAAAACATTTTTTCGTTTGGCCACTTTGTTTTGTGCTGTTTAAACATGTTTAAACATGTTTTAATATGTTGGGTAAGATTTGAATTCTGTCAAACATTCGATAAAACATCTTAAAACATTTCTTTTGTTTTCGTGTTTGGTGAGCAATGTTTTGCGCGTTTGGACAGCTGCTTAAAATATGTTTGATGCGCGCATGCGTGTTAACTCTATTAAACATTTTTAAACAGCACAAAACAAGGTGGACGAAAAAACAGAAAGAGAGAAAAAATGTTTCGTCACCCAACAATGTTTTAACATGTTCTACGGTAAAACATTACCGTTTGGACAGAGCTTTACGCCACAATAGCAAAATTTGATTTCATAGTTGATTTGGACAATACTAGAAAAGGGATAATTTAGTATGCAAATTATATGCTACTTGGCTTATCAATGTTACAGGCAGACAGATTGTCCTTGGGAAGGATACAAATATCTACGCTTGGCGCCTCTTTAGTTGTTAAACTACAGTTAAATTTAAACAATCGAGATACTGGTAAAAACTGAACCGATGCAAGCAGGTGGTGATTAAATTACATAATATTAACTACACAGAAATCTGAAATCTGAACTCGCGTGCAATGTTTTTGTATTCAAGCTCCAGCAAGCGCCATTATTGGGTCAAGCAATCCGGCGTTGATTAGCAGTTTAAGACAAACGTATCTTTGTTTAGAATCAAACCCTGTCTACACTAATGCGTTTTCGAATAAAATTATTTACGTCCACACTAGCGTTTTCATAGTATTACTGACCGTACACACTGGACCACGAAAATGGACAAGAAATTCACCGTTTTTGTCACCAGGCTCTGCTCGAATGTTCGAAATGAGCAGTGACGTAAACTTTTCGAAAACCTTCGTTTTCGCCCGTCCACACTCAGATGCTGCACTTCCGTTTTAAAAAAACCTTCACTCTAGAAAGTATATTCAAAAACTTCCGTTTTCGGTGACAGGCATTTCCGTTTTCGTTTGTATAACGGTGGAAGGAAGACAAAAACAAATAAAAAAATTCAGATTTGAAGGTGTTTTGGTTTTAAAATGAGGTTTGTTTGTAGTGTAGTCCGCCTAATTTTATAACAATCTTTAAGTTTAAGAAATCATAATGGTTTATTTTATTATATAACTTTCGTATTCTTTTGTTATAGCTGTCAGTTCAATAAAAAAAATAAAAAGGACATGTACAGCGCTATTCTGATAGTGTCCTGGTGTGCAGCCGCTAGTTGATAAAGTGCGGCCAGTCTGCCTTGTGCGAGGTTCAAGGTTGTTTTATAGAAAACTGAACGGTATTTTTAGGGGTGTAAAAACAAAACGAACAGGTTTATTTTTCTTCGGTTTCTTCCTGCCTTTTTAAAAGCTATGGTATGAGTTTGAAGTAGTGTTGATAAACGAATTATCATCGCCGTAGGAATTTGAAAAAGCTGACGTTTCGAGCGTTAGCCCTTCGTCAAAGCATCAGAAAAAGCTGTGATACAATAATTATCTATAATAAAATTATATATTATTACCTGTAATAAAAAAATCCTTAAAATCCTGATTAAAAAGTGTGAATAAGGACGAGTGCAAGCCGATTTATAGGAAAAAAGGCGAAGATAAAGCAATATAAAGAGAGCGTTTACCTTTCTTGTGCTTGAGCTGATTTACATTGTGCAGCAGTGACGCTTAGTTTTAATACGAATACAATTTCTGTATGTGTGCCAGTAACACATATCACAACAATTCTTCACACCATAGGGAGGTGCAGCTCAAGTGATGTTTACCAATCCCCTCGAGATTGTCAAGATTCGCCTTCAAGTGGCCGGGGAGACTGGAAACAAAAAAATTACAGCCTGGGGCTGCGTGAAGGAACTGGGCTTCAGTGGTTTATACAAGGTAGGAGTTTATTTGGTCAAATGAGTTTGCGGTTGACAATAATAGTCTGTTTCGAATCCACATCCAGCGCACTAAACGAAATTACAGTGGAAGCTCAATTCAAGGAATTACCAGGAGACTGAGGAAAAGTGTTCGTTATATCGAGGGTTCGTTATATCAAAACAAAATTCTTGATATAACAAATATGCACTAAAGTAATAATATTCAAAATGCTCGTTATTTCGAGGTAATATTGTATCCTTTTTTGAGTTTGCTACTTTTTATGTACTGTTTTCCTTTCTTATTTATCTTAAGTTAATCAGTTACCTTTTACGAATCGTCTTGTTTTTTACGGAACGTTAGATGTCATAAACTGAATGGGGATAGAACCTTTTTGATTGAAACTCATTCAATGCTTCATTTTTGAATCCTACAGTCAGTGTTACGTCCTGAATAGATTGTGTATAAGAATGAAAGCAATATCAAAACTTTAAGGAAAAATTTGTTAACTTCCCCTTGTGAGTCCAGCTAAATCATTGGATTTCTTTATGTAAAAGACTACATTCCTTTTTTAGTCTTGTGATGGTATGTAGCACTGAAATGTTTAGATGATATCCCCAAATACAGAAATATATTTAGCTGTTACATGTAAGATAACACATACGATTATATTTCTGGAAGATGAACTGGTCTTGGAAAAATCATTGTATTTGCCCAATGAAAAGTCAGCGAAAAGTCCTTAAAACGTGATTGCAATTTTTGTATGAATTTTTGTAAAGTTATGTGAATTTTTGCTAGGGTGCCCGGGCGTGTTTTCTCCGCGATATCCCATTCTCAGCAATCTACTTCCCTACCTATGCTCACCTGAAGCTTTATTTTGCTGATGAAAACGGACGCAACGGACCGGGAACTCTGTTCCTGTCAGCGCTTCTTTCGGGTGAGTCGTCAGTTTAGACAGTGTCCAATTGTTTGTGGTTAGAGGGCAACTTTTGATATTGAGCCTTGAAGACCTTACTTTATATCAAATTAATAATCAAATAGAAACTTGTAAATTTTTACAGAGTACTATAAAGTTGTTGGTTATCACTGTGACTGGTTAGCAGAGAACTCGGTATTCCCGGTTAGGAGTGGGCTTTTTAAGCGTCATGATCACGAAGCATCTCCTTAGCTTTTTTATGAACAAAAATCTGAATAAGAAATATGAAGTGGTAAGAAGTATTTTAATATTAAATTCCTTCTGGACGTGAGTCATTGAGAGGCAATGCACCCGTAATATAAGATCCGGCTGGGATATACGAACCCACATCTACTAGAACTGACCGCTTATTCGACTGAGTAACCATAACTATATAAGAAAAGTAAACAATTATTGGACGAGTTTGAGCAAAATATCGTGATTTATCAGTGGCGAGCAGATCAATTAAGTAAATTGCGAAACACTGACAAATCACAATATTTTGCGATTACCAAGTCCAATAATTGTTTTATCATTCGATCACTAAATTTGCTTTTTCTATATTTTTTTTTGCCGAAAGCGACAAGCGGTAAAGTGCGCGTTGCCTTGTAATCACAGTCGGTTTTCTTCATTTATCAATAAGAAAATTTATTGTGTTGACACAACGCATGAGCAGTGTCATATTTGCAGCTTAAATCCGCAAGACGGCAATGCGCATGACCAGTGTCCTATTTGTAGGCAGTTATTTGTAGGTCACGTGGTGGGATATGGACCAATGAGAAAGAAGTAAAAGTTGCATCGAATGATAATAGATTTTATTTACACAAAATATTTTACAAAACTATGACACGATATCAACGGAAAGAGAAAATTACAAATTGAAGACCACTTGCTAATAACCATAGGGTCTGATCGAGACAGATGGCCTTTAGATAGGAAATATAATGATTGATATGGTGAAAAGTATGTGGTTCACAATGTATGAGTACTGATGGAAAGCAAGAATAACAATTCAAAAAACTTAAAAGAAAGAAGAAAACAAAACAGAAACGGATTTAAGGAAAGAAAAGAAAATTCACACTATACTAAATAGTAAAGCAGGTAAATATATTAAAAACTGTAGTCTGTAGGTTAGTATTTAGAAATAAAGTTTGTTTCAGTTTTGGTTTGAATGAAGATTTACGAACACACTTATATATTTTTTCTCGATTACTGTTCGTATTACCGGATAAAACCTGATATTAAAAGCTATATTTAATTAATTAGTTTCCTGTATGTATTCTCTCAGTTAAAGTGATACGACAATTATTGTTATCTCGTTAGGTGCACCTGCTGCCTTCTTAGTGACTCCTGCAGACGTCATAAAAACTAGGTTACAGGTACGATGACTACATCTAAATACCTCATTTGCTCGGGAACAGAATTACTTGAGCCTTTATATTTGAGGCCTTGGAAGTACAGCTATTTAAACTCACACGTAAATGCTTTGTAATTTAATTTAGCATATGATATTTAAGTGACCGCATCTATGCGTAAATTGTGGTTGAAAATGATGTAATTAAACATCGAAATATTCCGTAAAACGTATTGAAAATTCATTACTCGTGCCGGTAGGCAACGAGTATAGGATTCGGGGCCGGATCTTTTTTTTTTGTGTCGAGTTTTTACATGCCTTAAGCCGGTGTTACACGTTGAAACTTTTAGCTGAAACTTGTGTGCAACAACGAGCGAGACAAGTTTCACCAGGTGTTGTACTGTGTAACATGGTCGGTTTCGTGAAACTTTTTCGAATTTTCGTTGCGAGACAGGTTTCACGAAAAGTAGAACTGCTTTCTACTTCTGCAATAGTTTCAGCGATCGAAGTTGCGAGTTTCACATGAGTTTCACCGTGTAACATCACTCTGTGAAACTGGTCTCGCCCGTTGTTGCACACAAGTTTCAGCTAAAAGTTTCAACATGTAACACCGGCTTTAGCATGCACACATGCGCAGAAATAAAGTTTGCAACACGTGGGTTTTATCAAAATCGAGGAGAGAATTAAGTAAAAGTGCACCCGTTAACTTACTATGAATACATGTGCTCAAGCGAAAATATAATAAGCCGGGATCGCTGGGTTACGCATGTGGGATCTCACTGGTATTACGTAAGAACTAAAAACTTACTTTTGTTTTTATTTGTTTTACTTGTTTTTCTTTGAAAATGAAAAGCTTCAAGATCAAAGAGTCATTATTGATATTATTATTATCATTAATCAGTAAAAGATATAGAACAAATAAACCCAAAGCAAATGCGCATGCGTAGTAGGCACTTATGTCGCAAAATTGAAACTTACCGATAAAATTGAATATTTTGCATACAAATGGCTCTGAAACTAATTACAAAACGCGTATAAAACTGAAATTTACCCGAATAGCATAGGTAATCGTAGAGGGCCGAGAGCAATTGAAGATTAATTTCACGACTGCTATACTTTTCTGTTTTCAAAGATTTCGGCGTCGTGAGTTCGACCCTCGTCGTGCGCGGTATTTTTTCCCCCGATTTTTTTTCTTTCTTTTTGCCTTTTTTACTGTTATTCTCAGCTCCAAAACTAAAAGACATTTGGATATTTTGACATTTTATATAATCAAATTAAAACAAAGTTCTAGCAAGGCTTTGATTGATAACTTTTATAATTTTAGATTCTATCAAAAGTTGCAACTTACAACTTTCATATCAAGTTACATTATTTGTTTGTGAGCAGCGTGTTGACGTCTTTCATCGCCAGAGAAGTTGTCATATCAGAAACTTTCTTTGTAAATAAAACCAAAAGATGTCTGACCAAACTTGCCGACTTGGGCTGGAAGTTTATAATGATGCCACTTTTGTACAATTGAAGCAAAACTGTATTATTTTTAGAAACTTGCGGATTTTTCTGAGTTTCGTGGTTAAAGAACTGCAGACAGACGCCAAAAGTTGGAGACTTGTTATCAATGGGGTGGGTTGTTTCTTTGAAAATTGAAAATGAAATCTCAAATGTGAATGTATATAAATAAAATACATTAAGAACCGGCACGAGTAAGGCCACTTTGTGGTCTCTTGTTCTAGAAATAAATTGTTGAGGTACTATGTTTAAACATAATCAGTATAAATATTATTATTAGTAGTAATAATAGAATTTTGTTATAAATTATTATTTTAATAAGTGTTTGAAATGTTACATCTTTAGGAATCCGAGCTGTTGCTGAATGCCTGGCTAAATCCAGTGCTGCTGAGACCCAGGACTGCTCTCGGAATCTTCTTCAGCAACTTGCAAGTGTAAGTAAGAGTACATTCATTAGGGACTATTTCAGAATATTTAGGAATAATTATATGATTCGGAATATTCCAGGACTTTTGGATTTCCATTTTCCAAACGAATAGTTATATACAGATAAAAATCTTTATTCGGAAAACTGTGTAACTTGCTCTGTTTGATGTTTGTGACATATACAATGAGTGACAACTGCATGCAAGTTTAAGTTCTAATGATGGGTTGGTCGACTTGTAACCCACTGAGATATAATTTGCATCCAGTGGCTGAATTGGTGGGGTTTTACAATAATGTTGGGGGACTTTAGGACAGGACTGTGTCACACTGCTTACAATATTATTTAAGTATAAATGCCCCCTGCGATCAAGGACAGACCTCAACACAGGGCCATAACCCTACTCTTATTGGGTAATTTTGTATGGGTTCTTTTAAGTACTCCAATTAAAAGTTGAGAGAGTAGGAGACTAGACTAACGGCGTAACGTCCCTGTCCACGGAAGGTGTGGCAAAAGGAAACCACACAAATGTTCAACTCTTGGCAAGGCCAGGCATCGAACCCAGGGCCTCGCGCTTGTCAGTCAAAGATCTTACCGACTTAGCCAAGCTCACACACACAAGTTGCTCTGTAAGGTCCTTAAATCTGCTGAAAAAGGCCTTAAATTTCATGTTCAGTTAGGAGTGGAAACCCTGTCAACACTGTACCTCAAGTACAGTACAAAGGCAGTGCAGTTCAAGGAAGTCAGACTGAAAGAATATTTAGGTGCCTCTTACTACTGCTATACAGACTATGTGTGAACTCAGAACACAGCATAGATACTTTCACTAAGGACCTTTTAAAAGCTGGTGATAAAATAAACAT
>JAODFW021070153.1:0-25921 GCA_027575235.2 Palythoa mutuki | reverse complement strand
TAGCATGGCAGTAGCAGCAGCAGCAGCGGCAGTAGTAGTAGTACTAGAGTAGTAGTAATAGTAACAATAGTAGTAGTAGTAGTAGCAGTAATAGTAGTAGTAGTAGCCGTAGTAGTATAAGTAGTAGTAGTAGTAGTAGTAGTAGAAGTAGTAGTAGTAGAAGTAGTAGTAGTAGAAGTAGTAGTAGTAGAAGAAGTTTGTTAAATGCTAAAATATTTTCTAATATACTTGTACAAAGTGGTACGATTAATTTCAATTCAATTTTAAAACCATTTTGGAGAAAGAAATAAAACGCGAACGATACAAAAGCCATTTGAATGAAAAACGTTGCTACCGGTTTATGACAGCAAAATAATAGCTCTTCTATACAATGCATCACTTAGCAACAGTGATGTATTAATCCTTGTTGCTATGACCGGAAAAATTGTTTCTCCGCATACATGTTAATGATTATTACAAGATGGTCAAACACAGCTGGCGCTTGCGATCTTATTTTCTTCCTCGTCAATGTTTAGAAAAGCTGATTGCTTACCTAAATGAAAATTTAAAACACGACTCAATTGAAAATTTGGTCCAATAGGAATTTTATATCTGAAAACGCTCTGGATTTTAAAAAAAAAATCGAAAAGAGAGAATTTTCGTAAGTCGCTGATAAAATTTACAAGCCGATTTATAAGAGTTCAACAAGCAATAAACTTTTTTTTGGAAAGTAAAGAATATTATTTTAACCGTCTTTTGAGTTTTCACTGTCGCGAAATAATATTTGTTGCAGTTTTATATCCGAGTATATTCTAACAGTAACAGCACAAAATGTTTTGAAGTTGAGTATTGTTCAGATAACATAGTTCATAGTTTATACCATCAAAGCCCAGCTTGCTTTATGTCTGATAAACGCTAAAAAACCGCTGTTCGATGTGCAGGTGTTGTTGGGTTTAAATAATTCATGAACTATTAACAGAAATGCACCGGAATTATTAGCGAACAATGAGCATTTATCATGAGCAACAATCATTAAATAAGGCTTGTGGTTGTTTTGAAAAATATACTTCTGGTTATAGAAATCCTGATTATTCGAGAGAAGTTCGTTTCTTGATAGCTCGATAAAAAGTGCATTAAGAAACGTGAAAACGATATTAGGTCCAGGACTTTTTCCTGTGTTTATTTTTGGAACGCTGTGGTTTTGATCTGAAAATGTCATTTCATCGAAAACATTTACAGTATTGGATTTGAAAGAGTGTCCTTTTCGGTTTGTCCTTCTAACTAAACTGATATTTGTCTTGCGAAACTTTAAACATAAAAAATTAGAAATTCTCGCAGTTTACGAGATTCTAAATAAAAATGAACTACCTCATAAGACAATTTCTTTATCAGAAAAAATATCTTAAAACAGTGCGGTTTTGTGACTTCTTATCAATCGAGTTTCTTGTCGATTAGTGCTATCTCCAATCTACCACGGGCAAATAAATACAGAAAAACTGAAAATGCCCTAAATACCAAACAGATGGGGGTACCGAAGTGTTTCTGGTGCAAAAGAGCCACACTGAAAATTCGAACGAGCAGTAATTTTCTTCATAATCTAGATCTGCAAATTGGAGTAATCGAATATCAAACTTCTAAACGGATGAAAGAATAAAATACATGAGCGTTTCGCATCGGAGATTTTCGATTCGGTAAATCAACATCTCTTTGTTTTGACCGTTTGTTTTGAAAAGTTTCACACAAAATCATAGTTCATGTGAGTGAATTTCTGTAGGACTACGCAACACGTCTCTATAAGTGGCTTGCCACGCGATATGCATTTGACACAAACTTAAACCTAACCCAGAACTCAAGGAAATAAAAAGTTACGTATAAATGACGACTACTGACCTACAGTTTGGTGGAGGCTCCATGGTTATTTCCGCCAACTCTCTCTGAATTCTGACAAAGAAATACTTAACTGTTATTTCTTAATCAAACATCTATACTTTTAAATTCGATCGAGTTTAAAGTTAGTTGTCATTATATCGCCTTGAAAAATTATATTTTTAAATATTGAATGGCAATATTTTAAAGCGTTCCATCGTTCAACGCAGTCGATTGACGCTTTGTATCACTCATTACTTGAGATACCACATGACCTTGTTGATTAGTTATCATTGAGTTTCTTTCTGTAAAGTTCAAGGCACTAAAGTGGTAAAGAGAAACAGAAGTTATATAAAAACAGGAGAGTGTTCGTAGAATTTAGATTCATGTCTGCTACACTGCAGGGCTCCGCTTTGAACACTTGATAAGTTGATTCCTACAAAGCGGATTAATTCAAGATCACCAAACCCCAAAACATAAGCATTATTGATAAATTCCATTTTTGTTGTTCAAATTTTTTGCATGTAGGAAAAATAAGGCGTGATTCAGGCTTGTGATATGCGAGCCTAAAATAATACTGTAGGGTAGAAAGTGGGAAAAATTTGTAAGTAGGTATGCAAATGAGGTTACTTATCAAGCTTCCGTGAGCATTCTCTATCACCTCGTCAAACAGAGCGTTCAATTTAAACGTTTTATAAAAATAAGAATTCCATTAAATTTGGTAAGACAAAACTTTAATAAGTCCTTAATCAAATTAACTTAATTTTAAGCTGTGATTCGGATCTGCGTTGAAAAACAAGCGAGAGAAAGTTAACATGCAAATTAGTTGAAATGGCGGTTTCATTCATGTTTCATTGCGCCTCGCTCTTCAAAATCAAACGAGCCGTTATCCTCGAAATATTGCTGTATATCTGATTGACCAAGCCCAGCGATTCTCTGATAACTGCTTTACATTATTAGGTTAAAACTAGATCATTTTTGCAGTCTAGATACGAAAACGACGCCTTTGAAGTTAACATGCAAATTAGGTTGTCGTTGAGCCGCGTACACTCTCCAGTCAATTTACTCATTTGGATAAACAATACTACACAGATATAAATATATAAATAACATATGCTATCAATCCTAGCACTTTGAGGGTGCTTAAGACCTTATTTCAAAGTCTTAAGAATTCCCACTCAAGCTACCTTTTAGCGGATGAAGAAAGGTTTTTTATCGAGCGAGTAGAGGCAGATGAACGATGTGACTCTCTCTTGACCGTGTGGCTGACACTAACAACCTGATTAGTGTTGCTTTGTGAAACGTCTTCGCTGCTGGTAGCACGGGAATGAGTTTGCGTTTCGCTTGGCGAATGAGAACTTGTCTGTCTTCCAGACATCACAGCTAAATCTAGAGTATCAAATCAGATGGAGCATACATCACCTGAGCAAATATAGACCGAACTGCTCAACGACTATTCATGTGAAAGTCAGAGTTTCAGAGAGGAAGACTGAAAGGCATTTAACAGAAGTTTCAATTCTGGTCAATCTCTTGGTCTCTCTTAACTTGTGCTCCCTCTGAATCTTTCACTTTCACACAAATGTAAAATCCAACACTTATCAGGCGATTAAAATATGACATGAATGAACAAGTTCAAGTTTGATCTTTAAGGGAACTGAAATGATTGAGTGTTAATAATGGCGGAAACAAAAAAGCAGTGCTTATTTTTCTTCTAATTCTCCTCTCCTAACCCAAAAGGCCTTCAATCCATCATTTAACACAATACTGTACCTGTAACCTACAATTAAGGCTCAAGTTTAGAATTGGATTTTCTTTCTGTGACTTCACTCAGTGTTCAACTCTGCTACCACAAAAGATGTGAAGAACTCGGCCTGGCTGCCCAGCACTGGTTTGCGTGCTGTTCAATCTCCTCGCGGACTCGCCACTTGTCATGAACACACGTCATAATTAAGAGGTCATATTTTCACGGCCGCCCTCTTCATACTTTTAGGACTGTAGCTTTCAAACTTAGTTCAGTATCCAAGCCATCCTTAAAACTCTTCTCTCACTCATAAACAAGAATGTATTTCAAGGAGATATTACATTTGAAATGAATATTAGAAAATGAAAGGCAGCTTGTAACAATATGAGATGAAACCCAAGCTACTGATCTGAGTAGAACAACAAACCGCAAGGTATCACCTCGAACTTATCGGATTAAACGCCCTAAAACTGAATATAACCAAATACCACTCAATGATTGAGTTCCCAATTTCGTTCGCCCAAATCAGAAAACTGATACTCCGGCATTGTTCAGCTCTTGCGTTTTCTCGTCGTGAATTTTGGCTTGCAGCACAGCATGTTCACCCATGGCGGCCCAGTCATTGTGTAGGCAAGCAACATGCTACACTTTATACTTATCAGGCTTTAGAAACACCTACCTTCAACTGAGTTTTACTCAGTAACAATAAAAAATTGAAAGACAAATTTTATAGTCATTTTGGTTTCGCTGGTGAAATCGAAAGCACCTGAACTGAATGAAACGAACGGCTTTTGCCAAATTGAATACAATCACTCAGAGATTCTGATTATTTAATACTATAATAGTATCTTGATAGTCTTCGTCCTTTGGCACATGACTATGTTGGATGTTGTTGTTCATGTTTCTAACTGATATTTTCATCATTAGGTTTGTTGGTATATTCTTTTACAGAAAACCGATATTTACGTATACTGTCTTTTAGTTTCGAAGTGCGGTATACGTTAGTCATTTCTTTGAAAGCCGAAAGAAAGTAAAAGTAACGACAGACAAGTTATGATATACTTTTCAGTTAATCAAAAGTCTAGAGTCACATTTTGAAATATAAATAAAAATTGAAACGACTAGATGTTCAGCTTATGAAGAGCAAATCTTTGTTTAGTTTGCGAAACGAAAAAGGAGTTGTAACCTTGAAAATAAAAACGACGAGGAAGTTAAAAATAAAAATGACAAAGCCAATGGTTCCCCATATGTTTGACGTATTCCCAAAACTTCGCCCTTTTGACGAGTTCCTGGATGATCGTTTTTCATAATTAGTATATGCATAATTAAAATGGTCGATGCTCTTAGTTCCCCAAAATTAAAAATTCTCCCCAAATTTACATTTTGCTACCGCTATAGCTGTACAACACGCAAAGACAAACTGTGACTCGTTAATCAAGATTTCATCAAATTGAAATTAACAACTGATAACCCAGTAACTTTCGCGTTTCATAGCTAAAATCATTTTTATCAAAAACAATAATGAAGTACGTCAGCCAGTATTCATGACCGGAGGAAAAACACATTTGAAAAGCATATTTCCTGAATGGGAGTCGTGCATGAACGTGTTCAAAATCTGTTGACTTGCTGTTTCAAAATTTACGTTTTTGCAATATGCCTTCTAACTTGAAGGCGAGTGACGAAGCATCCAGGCCAAAACATATCTAAGTCCAGATAAATATTTCTTTTAAATGATCAAATTTAGGGGTGAGAATCTTGAATCATCTCAAAACAGAATATGCATGTGCGAGACGATATTTATGATTTCAGAAATTGCCAGATTGGATTACAGTCACGGGGAAAGACTTAGACAGGGAAAAAAAACACAGCACTAGAAAATTGACTGCTTTGGTATATCATGGAGTCACTGAGAAGCGAGTTTGCCTTTCTTTCGACTTGGGTTGCAAATGTCAACTGCTAATCCCTGCTGAAATAGCCCGAAACCTCTGTGACTGATATTTATCTAATAAGACCTGCCACGGTCCGAGTGCCATTACTGTCTAAGTCTTAAATTCTGTAAATACGAAATATACACTCGTAGCAACCGACATTATCCTTACATCTATATGTGAATGTTTAAATGCATATGTGTACGATCAGCTTGATTCTATGTACGTTTAATGCTTCGATATCTTATGTCGGGGGAAAATTTATAACTTATCGATAAAATTTTCGGCAACAAAATCAAAATAAAAACTAATTAACGCATACATAACCAAACAATCATTTACATCTATAGTTTATAATGTATCTCCCCTTGCGAGTCGTTAGTCAGCTGGTATTTCTACAAAACTTCCAGACGAATTATAGCGTAATTCTTTTTTTTCGAGCAAATAACGAAACAGGCCGGAGCTGGCCATGGTTCTCTAATGTTAACTTAATTGATTAGCTGATTAGTGCTAGTCGGTTTAAGCAATTTTTCTAAAAGAATTATAGCGATCAAAAACTACATTACCTAGTGCCAACATTTCAACAGAGAACTGTTAGAAGTTGGAGTTTGTCGTGAATCAATTTGAATGATTTTGCAACTTAAAAACCAAAAGCTTTTTCTCAAATAAAAGTGCCTTCTGAATGAGCAAAGATATCATTTGAAAAAGTCGCTTTCGGTTTGATAGCCAAAAGCAAAACGAATTCGACCCCCGCAACATAAACCAAACATCGGCCAAAACTCTGTTTGAAAGATGTACACAATGACGTCAAGGGAGACACATTAGCAACTTTCAAAATATCAGCATGAATAATTAATAACCCGCAGTTGTTGGTTTAAAAACACCTGGCCCAATTGCAGCTTAAAAGCATCTCATTTTGAAGTTCTATTCAAGTTTAGCAAAGGATTAAGCGTCTTTTAAAATTTCTCTTAAATGTTAACGCCGAAAGAACTTTGGTTTGCGTACAAAGTTTTACTTAACACTGTAGCCATTTTCTTGTATACTAGTAGTATAACCGCAAAGCTTTCAAAACGCAGTGCAATATTTTTGCTCAAGTGACTCGCTGTAACTTAGGCAAACGCTTCCAAATTATATTGCATTTGTACTGGTTTTTATAACCCTGCGATACCACGAAACAACGAAGTTTTAGAAACTTTCTGATATATATTTTTGTTTGTAAATACAATTTATTATTTTTGAATCAAGAATGATGAATGTGCTATTGTTGTGTCTATTTTCCCCTGGAGCATTATGACAAATTCAATTTATGAGGTGTGAATGACATGCTGTTTCTAGAATAAACAGAATATAACAGAGTGCCTCCATGACACAGCTCCAGCCAACAATGTACTCAACATTTGCACCCTTTTTATATTACAAATCAGTAGTATTACAGTCACATTTAAACAACTTGTACTTATAAATTTAATACCGCTGGCTTTCGAAAAAAAAAAACATCTACCTCGTGCTCTTTATTTAAACACCTCAAGAAAGCAGAGACTTAATGATATAAATATCTTTATTATATTCTGTACGCCATATCTATTGCATACATTGAGATTAACGTGAGGTTTAAGCAACGGGGAAGTCTTAGAAACTTGACAAAGTATAGTTTTGTTGAACCAATTTCAAAATTGTCCATACGCGAGAACTAAAACTTCGAACAACCGAATCGTGTAATGGTTCATTCCAAAGACCTGTACGTTGTATTGGACCATGGGCTTCACTAAAACCCTAAGACTTCGACTCAAATATCGAGTTTTACGAATATTTTTGCAAGATGTCTTGAGTACTCTAAATTAGAATGTAGCTCCGATGCGATATCACGTTTGAGACAAAACCTTGACCATAACGTCAAACGTATTTATATACAACAAATTAACTATTAAGGCTAAAGTTTCTACTATATCCAAAATTAACGGGGTATACACATTACAAGATTTGTTTTTATGTTGCTTAGGTGTTCTGGTATATAACTCTGTAGAAGCATTCTACGAAAGTTCTTTTTATGAAATCGATTAGAATAAGTCCATCGAATTAAAAAGATGATATACAATAATGTTCAATTATTCAACTCGTTGTATATATAAATTGGACATGTAAAAGCAATCTTACTTGACTCTATAGTTAACTATGGAATACACTGTTTAATGTTAAAAGGCAGTTTTCTTATTCCCCTCAATATATTTTATCCTTACAAAGACTTTATTTCTTTATTTCTTAAACTTTATCCTAAGAGGTTTTTATGCATAACAATTGAAATTCTGCAAAACCATATAATAAGTTATTATTTAATAAGTGTACTAATATTCTTATATTAAAGTGTTTAACGATGTCTCGTTGACATAGTTGAAACATAACAAAATAAACACAACATAAGACTGTGGTTTTCCGGCACTAGTTTCATGTGTATATAAACGTACTCTTACAAAATGTACAAATATAATTATATTATTCTATATTATATTTTAAGTCCTTATATATCAAGTATTGAGTGAGAAGCTAAAGTCACGTTGCGTATTTTTTGGTCCATTCGATGGCAATTTTGTCGTGCTCTTCGCGGTTTTGCAGGTATTGTGTTGCTATACTTCCAACCAAAGGATCCGCTGGTGAAAAAATTGTTACAATATGAAATTTAGCTTTATGATATAGCACATAAAATACGACAATAACAGAGACTTCGTAGGAGCCGAAACAAAAACATACAGACAGAGAAAAACAGCCGTAGATAGGGAAAGCTCACTAAATTTAAATGAGGTAGTGGAGGGGGGGAGGGGGGAGGGTGGAATTGAAGATGTCTTTTCAAGCAATGTGGTGGCATTCGCCCTCCACACTTAAATTATTATTATTTTTAGTAACCTCCTCATTTCCCCATTTTTTTGAGTGACTCCCCCACTTACACCCCACCCCCTTCCCCTTCAGATCTCAATTTGTTTTAGGTGCTCATCCATAAATTTCACCTTCCCTGCCTCTTCCCTAGCCTCGTAGAAAATTGGTCCCTAACTCTGAAAAACAGTCATGGAGAGACTCGACCACAAGAAAAGGACTTGGACTAAATAGTGAATGGCAAGAAAAAGGATTTCTTTTCAAAATTATTAGATGAAAACTGGAAATGAAAAGCCATAACCAAGTAAACAAGTTAAAGACTAACGTTACCACGACAACAGCAATAAACAACAGATAAAATATGTATGTAAACTCAAGAAACTCTGTATTAATATTATAAAACAAAACAAGTACAAACCAATAAGAAGAAAAGAAAACTCGGAATTTCCAGTGGAAAGTTGGAATGTTTAGCTTTACCTGGGTTACAGTCTGTGAGTAGGGAACAGATGGAGAGAAGAACTTTCGAAACCGTTAATGCTGGACTCCAATTATCTTTCAGAATATCTAGACACAGAACTCCCTAAGAATTGTAACACAACATAACTGTTAAATAGTTCGTCACTTCAATAAACCATACCATACAATATAATGATAAACCATACAATTCACCATCTCTTTACGAAACACCCCTCATTACAAAACATATACTACTTCAAGTTTTCCACTGTTACTAAGAGAAATATCCTTAGTTTTAAGAAATGCTTTTGGTACCATTATATCATTTTGTTAACGTCTTAATAGTTAACCATGAGTTGTAAAGCCTTATATGTTCTTTTTTTTTGTTTACTACAAATATTATTGTTGTATAGTATGCTTTGTTATGGTAAGGGATGGTATTGGGTGATGAAGTGTGGTTTGGTATGGTATGGTGTTGTATTTTACTGTATGGTGTGATGTGGCACAAAACAGTGTGTTATGAAATATCACAATTTATTCTGGCATGAAACTGTAAATTACATTTGACAGACAGTATGCTTTAAGTGACTTTTATAAATCAGTCTGAATTGGACAAACAATATATTTCTTGTTTTAGATTGGCTGTTTTTTTTTCTCTTTTTTTAGTTTTTGTGATTATTTTCATCTGCTTTAGTACCAGTTGCTTTATATCATAGAGGGGCTTAAACAATCCTCATTTGGATCAGTGACTTTCGAATGAGTTTAGCAATCATGAGAAATCCAACTTTTTACGTACCTGACTATTTATGTTGCAGTGATAAATTCGTGTTCTGAAAGTCACCTTTTAACAAAATAAAATTGGAAGCTGGTTAATGTATGTGTTTTATTCCATTTCTTTTTTTCCTCTGCAATTGCACGCTTTTTTTAAAGAATAATTTTATAAGAACAACGAGGCTCAAATTTGCCAAAATTTACTAGAACAATTTAAGAACAAGCTCAGGTTGAGGCTTGATAACTAGGAAGGTTATTGTGGTAGAAAATTGACTTAAAACTTATCCATAAAGCATAAAAAGATTGACTTTAAAGACTGCTCAACAAACAATGAAGGTAGTTCAACTCTAAATTCGGCCATGCAATACATGTGTGGCGCAACGCGTTTCATTTTCCAATACCTTGTTTTATCTTAATTGTTTTTTTTCTTCGCTAAAATCCGCTCCCAGAAATAAGAGCAATTTAAGAACAACTTGAGGTTGAAGTCTCGGCAAAATTTACTGGTTCTTATAAAAAAGCGTGTAATAGCTTTAGACTGATTTATGTCGTATTTTATACAGACTGCACCGTTTGCCACTATAGCGAGACAGCACTAATACAAATATAAATTGCGGGTAGTAGTTAGCAGGGACATGCTAAATAATATACAACATAGTTTTGATTGACAGCAGTCTAATACGAGCCCCAAAACACAAAAGATACTCAAAGGACCGCAAAGAAAATGGTGTTAAAGTAATCCCAAATACACTGACAATAATAAAAGCTGTCAAATAAAACTTTATAATAAAACTCGGGCTTTTCTTTCAGCGCGGTAACAAATTACATCTAATGTTATTTAGAGAAATATTTCATTCTAAATTCAATTTAACGAAGTTAGACTCTAAAAGATAGAGAACTAAAGATCGATTGTAACCAAATTCAAAGAGGAAACCACAAGAAAACGTTTTATTCGCTGCTCGATTTATTTTAAATACCTTGCACATGTAATTAATTAAGTCTTGATCACAGTACACGGATTTCAGTGTTTTGTAACCTTCATATCACATTTCAGTGTTTGTGGCAAAAAAACGAAAGGGCCTCTCTTCGGAAAAATGCAATTGCGCAAATTTCGGCGGCACAAACTCTTAAATCTTTGTATACTTATCAAGAAGAATGGTCGGGAGCGGATGGTTTGTCATTCAATTGTGTCGATAGAACTGTATTATTTGTGGTTTTAGTACTATAAACACTATTTATTTGTTCTTGTAAAATCATTATTTATAATGACCGCCCCCAGGGTTTTATTTGCAATCTTATTAAAAATTCAAAAATCATTTTTACTCGAACAAACGCAATATTTGGTCCGTATCGTTTGAAAATCAGATCCTTGAATTTCTCAATAGCCCAGAACAAAAAGTTCGATTCGATCGATAAATGATTACACTTTGTATATCTTTCAGAATATACGATATTAAAGATTTGTGCCGTCAGTCATGATATTGTAGTAGCGGAAATCGAAATGGAGCATTTCGTATTTATAGTGAGCTATTTATATAAGATATTCTTTTCGAGTTCAGTGGCATTGACCCAGAACAAACAGAAGTAGACTTGATCAATTTATCTATTTATCCTTGAAAGCAAAAGTTGCTCATTCTAAGACACAAAGCGATGAATAATACGATGTCTTTGATAAAAATAATCGGAATCAGCGATTTTTTGCAGCTCTTTAAAACTGTCAAATGAGATTGAATTGAATTAAAAGACGTGGAGGAGTAAGAATATTTCTTTATAACATATTTGTATTTTAATACTGGTCCGAAAAGAAATCTTTAAACTGTTTTCTAATTAATTAACCCGTTATGGCTTATACATCAAATACATTGACGAATAATACGAAATAAGGTCAAAATATTTCCCGAGTGATTAAGTACCGGCTATATCACTGAACTGACTCCGTGTCCTTCTTACTTGAACCGTTCAACCACGTCAATTGAGTTGTAACTTTGATTTCAAATACAACGAAGTATTTCTTGGTTGGAAATACGCCAGGAGAATAGAAAATTATTTTACATATATCGTCCATGTATATTTTGTCAATGCACAATGTAGGATGAATTTTTAATTTAGTATAAATTTTTAGCCTTGTTTTAAAAACCAAGTGCGTGATAGTCGATAAGATGATATCTGTGATATTGCATCTGTAAAATGATAAGAAAAGAAGACACAATAAAGAAAAGATCTCTTTTGAGTTCTTGCAGCATTCGATACGATATTGTACTTAAACGCATCCGTTTTGATTACAGTGGAAATGCTAAATCTTCTTCACGGAGATTAAATGGGGCCGGCCGCTGGTTTGCACAAACCGCATGGCAATCGTGAAGTCAACAAGGTTAAAGCTCTTAAGAGTTTTTTAGTTTCGAGTTCTGAAGAGGGCCAGGCAAAGTTCCAAGTTTCCTTTGCCGAATTTGTTGCCACACCGCCTGTTAAAACAATCAACAAGACTTTTCTGAGTATGAAAATTATGATAACCGGCAAAGCTTTTTAAAGTCTAAAAATAAGACTTTATTCTCGTTTATTTATAGAGTGGTGTGTTTCAAAACATAAACGTTTTTCAACACGTCAATTTTGCAGTTTACCGCACCAAAGACAAAGTTATTGGCATCGGGTAATACCTTGCTGTATCTTGCAGTGCAATGACGTAAATAAGCATCAACCTACAATATATTACTTACCTTTGGAGGCTTAAAAGGATAATCGTTCGGGAAATGGATATCGAGGAAAAACACTCCCCCCTCATATACAGATCCCGGTGGGCCGAGAATTGTCGAGTGCCAATCATAAAGACTGTCTCCTTTAGGTCCAGCGCTAGCAAAACGAGAAATAAAAATGGCCAAAAATAATTGCTGATCTTTTAAAATATATATAGTTAGTAAGATTTCTGCGTGTGTGAATAAATGAAAAGAAATTCCCTATTCTGTATTTCAGCGATATTGTGTGCATTGCGATAAATGGTCTTGTTATAAATGTTGTTGTAAACGAGTTTCCATATTGAAACGTTGTATTTGCCAACAAGACAAATTATAATAACAAAAAATGTCGAAAGAATAAAGATAATCGCATGGTTTGACAGTTTAATCAGTCTATGTTGTTAGGCTGCAAGCAGGTGATTTTTGAATCTTAGTTCCGACTAAGAACATTGTTCTGATTTGCATAAATCAACACTTTAACTGTTTCAACAAGCCTTAGCTGTCATCGCGTATATAAATCTTAACCACCTTTACTGAAAACGCGCTGTCGGGAAAATATTGCTCTATGTCACGACTCAAACGTTGAAAAATTTCAAAAGATATGACTATTTTTCGATTCTCCTTGATTTTCGAAAGCGTGTGAAAAATTAGTTTGGGTTTCCGAACAAAGACTCGGTACACACGTGGCTGGTATTAAATGTCCTTATCACTTCAGAATAATTGACTGCAATACAGGTAACAGGGAAACTAGATATAAAATTAAGGAAGTAATCAGTCATCAAGAGAGGTTTTGCCTCATCAACAAGTCAGAAATATTTCATTCGCAAAAAACATGTTGCGCGAGTATAGCGTTTGAAGATTAACAGCACGACTTGATCAGGAAACAAAAGCCGCAAGTTCTTTGTTTTGCAAACAAGGTGAATGGTGGGACAGCAACCGCAATTTAACCGATATAAAATTACCTGCAATTTGGCGGAGGTTCCACTGTTATTTCCGCTAGCTCTCTTTGAATCCTTAATATTAAAACCGGAGAGAAAAAGGTTAACAGAATAAATATTTCATAATTTCCAAAATTCATGCGGATGAATAGCCCGAAGCCAATGACAAACAAAACCCAAGCGATTAGACAGAGTCAGCTCAACATTAAGCACGGTAACAATTTTGGCCAAAGTAACAACAAATTTTAAATTCAAAATCGGCCAAATGATTCTTCCAGACACAGGTTAAATACTGCACTAAAGGAAAAGGATATTTTTCTTCTAAGTTCCGAAAACGAATAGGCGAAAGTTAAAATGCAAATGAGTTAACTCATAGTTAGGGCGTCGCGTGAGAAATTATCAAACTTTACTCCAACTCCAAAGAAGCTTAGAGACAGTTCTAGCTTTAGAACAAAATTGACTCGTTTTTCCATTTCCTTTCCTGAAAGGGCTTTAGTCGGGTAACTAACAGATAATGGGACTTATTATGTGCTCTGTTCTACCTTTTAGCTGACGAAGAGAGCGCTCTAGAAGTTCGAGATCCGGGGCCAAGAATCCTCTGGTCCCTCTTTGAATTTGAAGGGTTAGAGTTGCGGTCAGTTTCTCTTTCCACTGTTGCCATACGCACTGAAGACTCTATCAATTTCTGTGACATATCAAAGTGTTCTTCGTAAACAAGACCTTGAGTAGGGCTAGCTAGATCAACCATAAATACCAAATATTAATGATAACAAGAGAAAAAAGTTTATCATCCTATGCTAAGTGCTCTTGGCGGAGACATAAACCTTCAAACAGCACACCGTGTCCTTATGCTAAACATTTCTAACTTCGCGTTATAAATTTTCAGGTTCAGTTAATTTCATTTAAAAGGGGCGGCCTCGAGGAGAGATGGATCAAATATTAGTGAAAAACGCTTGCCACAGAAACCAGGATTGGCTTGTCTGCCAATGTGACCCACACTTGGCAAGAAAATGGCGGCTTTAAGCAGTCCGGACTGACTTTCTATTTCATTCTCGCATTGTGCCACTTTCAACAACCTAAGCATTTTTTTCACTTCTACGTATTAATTATGTAGTAAACTTAGATTCTGTGATGTGATTCGGAATTTTTCAATACAAACAAACCTAAGCGAAGAGCTTAAAGATAACACGTTAACTTACCTTTGCCAACCACACTGCACACAGTCTGGTGTCCGCCTGCGCGAATTCTGTCAAGTCCGCATGTCAACAACACGTCACCAATTAATAAATGACGTATAGAGAAACACTAATTCAACGGTAGAGATAATTAACGAAAATGGCCAATGGCAGGCCTTGAACCAATGGTCATTGAATGGTTAAGTGGGTCGGGTGTCAGAAAGCAGCTGTTTTAGCTTCCCCAGGGAATTACAAGTTGAAACGATACCAAGAGTGGACAACTCTTGCGAGAAACTCTGCCTCTCAAATTTCTAGTCACTCCTGTTCATTGGGAAATTCTCCATCAAACAGCACTTGGTCCTCTGTTTTCAGAAAGACAAGACGCTTTTTTTAATTTACGGATGTGTAGAAGTAATAACTCTATAAAAATCATATTGGCGTACAAGTTTCTCATTTCTAGTGATTGATCATATATTTGTACAGTCTTGTGGAAAAAGTAAAATTTCTCTTTGCCAGTTTCATTGTTACCAGCCTTTCAAAGATAGTTTTAATCAAGATCTCCAAAGCTTAGCCAGCAATCACTTCGCAAAGTAAAAAATAGGATTTCAGGCTTTATTTGCTTTGGAATATTATCATTGTGGTGAATATTTTACAAGTACAAAGAAGAAGGCACGAACTGAAGAGAGTATTGAAGTTTGTTCAGGGATTCATTACGAGTTACCGTTTAGAGCTACGGGTTCCCATAAATAAGAACTGAGTAACTCAGAAAAGCAAAACGGTCTCAGAAGTATAATTGTTTAAGAATATTTTCTTCTCTAGCTTGTTTTCATTTAAGATATTCTACTTATTCTACTTAAAGATTATCTTAAACAACGAGGAAGTCTTTGCCATACGTCCATATCACAGTTTGTTAACGAAATTTGCATGCGTATTGACAACGGTTGTTGGTCTTGTGGCTGGTTGATGACTGTAAATTATATTACACACACTCAACAAGGTAGAAAAGTAATTGTCACTGATCACATTAAAATGATAGATAAATTATACAGTTGAAAAGAATGAATGCTGAAAACTTTACCACATCGTTTTCACTTGTTTTTTTTTTTTAATATTTAATGATCCTATTTTTAAAAGAAGACTAAATAAGTGACTCCTGCTTAGAGAGATAAGAAGACATACGATTTCAGATTTGATTTAGAAACAATATTTTAACAGCACGACAAACGTTGTTAGATATTTCACTCGAAGCAATACATTAAAACAACAAGAATTTTTCAAATTCATTTAAGACTGTCAATTTTTTTAGTATTTGTATAACAATACTAATATATGTATGCTGTAGTAGGAGTGAGATAGAATATTGAGTGTGAGAGATTTCAAACATACAACTGCTGAATATAATTATTTGATAACTGAAGCGCGGTGGTCGCTCCACTTCTGTTTTAAACCAATGTGCATGCATATTATAGCAATTAACCCTCTGACCTGTTCACAGCCTGCATCTTTTCTCAGTTCATCAGACGCCGGCTTTGCTCAGTATCCGAGAGCAGAAAACATTCAGGGGAAACAGATTGTGTCACAAGAGCTTAGCTGTCTAAAGATCTGGATTTTCCTTTCTTGTGGTCAATCATTACCTTTGCCATAAGCATGACAAACCAAACAGTTTGGCCGTGGCCAGAAGCCATACCTCGACTTTCTGAGTTTAGCACGACTTTGCAAAGCCTATCAGATAGCAATTAAATCGCTTGAAGTGATATAAAATAGACGTTCTTCAAACATCACGAACGCATGATTCAAGTTTAAGGCAAATCTGTTCGACAAATTTCTCCAACTGCGTTGAATGATATCAAAAGTTTTATCCTTTTTTATGGTGTATAACTTCGAAATTCTAAACGTTCAATGCTGTTTTGTTTTATGGTTTGAAACTTTTTTTTATTAAATAAACTTCATCAGTTGCGTTCCGCATTTTCACAAGACAAATGTTGTAGTCAAGTTTTCATTAATAGAGGTCTAAAACTTCAAATCATCTTGAATTCGGATATAGAATCGTTAATCCTCTTGCGTTAAGTAAAAAGTACTGTTAGATTTCACACCCGAAATAACTCAACAGCATGTTTTGACAAACTTCGAGTCTTCTCTTAGAACTAAAAATATTGGCAAAGTTTCTTTGACTGAAATGCAGTCTGAAAATCGGTTGGAGTTGACCGGTAGAGTCTACACTGTTTTCGAGAAATCGGTTTTGAAAAAAAGAACTAAAGTTATTGAAAAACATAAATAGATCCAAAGAATCATAAGATTAAATAACAGTTTGAGTTAATTGCTTATGATCAACTTATGCTTAAAACATTGCTTGGATACGTGTTCTGCCTAGACAAAACATTGTTCCAACTTGTCTTAATCATTGTTGAACTCTTAACCAAGTAGTTCATTTTACCGAAATTTGGTGTTGTACATTTCATTAGTCACCTAAGTCTGCAAGGCAAAAAACAAATTAATATAAGTAAGTTAAAAGGATTGTCAAATATCAAGCAAATTACAAACAGACGCGTATCTTTCCAAGAGAAAGTATTTTTCAGTTGTACAGTCTACAGATATGGTAGATCCTCTGCCTTGCCTTCCCCAGACAGTATCACCTGAATTTGAGTTTGTTTGCATCGCTTATGATTTATTAGTAGGACAATATAGAGGTACTTTGACTGTTCCCGCTGTTTGTTTGCGCTATTATATAGAACTTTAATATCACTAACACATTGATAAATTTGCATATGCTAGAATCAAACTCAAACTTTGTGACTGCGTTCGACTTGGCGAGCGACAAATTTTCATTCATTTCCACAAAAGAATTTAAAGTTGAGCCATTTACTCAGTAATTAATACCTTATTAATTAACGCTTTTGACCCGAAGAACAACGAAATAAGTTATTACCTTATTCCACTGGGATTTTAAGAACTCTTCGAGCGTAAACAGACTTTTAAATCTAAACCAAACAATAATTTAACTTGGCGTCAGTTTTCTATTGTAATTCGCGAGACAGTGACATCTGTCAAAAAGAGATGTTTTGGCTGCAGTTTATTTAATATATGTTGCAGAACAAACAGACTGATACCAATTTGGTTTATATAAAAATACCGTTTCGGTAAGGGAGTGTTTTTATATATGCTTCATAACGAAGGTTACCGTGACAAATACGGGATATTCAACATCATTCGACGCTTACAGGAAAAATATAAAGTACCATTTATTGCATTAACTGTCTCCGACTAGAGGTAATATACTTTTTCTCCTAATGCAAAAAGGGAAATTCGGGCATCAAAGATGGTACAGGATGTAAGCTGTACTTGTTTTTAAAATAACTTCCTGTTTCTATAAAAATTTTGATCCATTATTATATAATGACATTTCGTCTTTATTAGTATCGCAGCAAAGTGAATCTATTGAAGAGAATTTGGTGTCGTCGGGATCATTTCAACCATATCTGTACTGTTGTTTGGGTAACCACGCGGAAACTTTCAATATCCAAATCTCTGTATGTGGTTTGTCCTTGCGGCCTCTGTTCGCCCACAAATATTTCTATAATGCTTCCATTTTCTGTTTGACATCACCTCCCTTTCTCTGGACAAATATTTTCCCAGGAAGAATGTAAATAAAAATGAAGTGATTTGTTTGGTCACCTATCTGTGCTCCAAAATGAACTGTACAACTGTTTCGTGTTTGGTGTTTAGAGTTGCATCACAAACAGTTGACGCCAATTTTCTACAATTGTTACTCGAGAATGTTTTCAAGATCCATGTACAAAAAACCGCTGGGTATGGCGGTAATTTCATAAAAAAGTGATCAAATACTTTGTTAAAATATAGCCGTCATTAGGCTAATAAATCAAACGGTTTATTTTTTCAAATTTAAACCTTTTGCAAGAGATTCAGCTGTTTAGCCTTCGGGGCTATTCACTGCGTGAGTATACGTTTATACTTCTCAGAAACATTCTGAATTCATAAACAACCAAGCTAGAATTCTAAATATAAATCATCGTTTTTTACGTTGCGCAAAGAAATGTCTCTCTATTACTTGGATTTAGTAAAGAATGGTAGACCAATTTTCTTAAAATAGCAAGTAGAATCTGGAGTGACTGCTGACACAAAACTTTGTCCTTTTGCGCCACAGTTTGTCCAATGCCAATCAAGCGACAAATCTTATTGTTCGATCGCTTTAAGGTGTTTCCAGCTGTTTTTCAATCCTTAAGCCGCCTTTTCCGTCTCGTAATTATTCAAACAAGGAAACCCATTGGTCCGTTTTCCGAGGTTATCTTCAAGACCAAATTAGTCTTTCACAACGTCACTTTCTAATTAGTGACGTCTTGTTGACAGAACTCGCGCAGGCGGACACCGTAATGTGCCCTCCATTACATTCACAGCAGCATTCGTGACGTCGGAAAGGATCAGTTCTTATTTTTAAACTTCTCGCTATTGCTTCAGGTAAGTGGGATCAGCCCCAAATTCTGCACATAGATTCTTTGATTCTTTGCTGTCTATTTTGAGATAAATTTTGCCCACTGTGGGAAAAAGTTTTCGAGATCTGGCTATTTGAAAATGGTAACTTCGGCAACAGAACTTGTCGTCAGTGTTCAAAGCACGAGGGTTCCTTTTAAGTCTGACATAGCTTTAAGTGCTGTCTGCTTAAGATTTCCTTTAATTGTATTCTGAGCAAAGTACTTACTTGTGACTCCTTAAATAATAATTCAACAGTATCAACCAAATTTGTCAGATCAGCATAAGAGTTCTGCCAGAGATGGTGCCCCTTGCTCTGTTCCTAATCAGTACTATATTGTTCAGATATCCATCACAAGAACTTGCTGCGTTCATTGCATTTCTGATATGAGAAACTATATAAACTTGATGGTTCGTTCTTAATCAGTCTAGGTCGAAATGTCTCAACAAGAAAAACAAACGGGCATCAGAGTTCAACCTGGGAGTACAACAGGAGACAACATTTCAGGTTCCTCCACGATCACTACCACCTCGAAGAAAGATCACAGGGCACCGGGAAATTCTCGATTACCTAAATCTGTTTCTGCTTCCGCGAAAAGGTAATACATGTCATCCCGATGCAAAGTTAAGAAAAAGAACAGGCAAATTTGGTTCCGTTACTATTCGCCTGAATTGCTTCGATGGAGTCATGAAGTCTCTAGTAACCTGATTGAGTTTTGAATCATCCCGAAGAGTTGCTTCCCTTGAATTTGAAAGAGTTCAGTGAGGTGAAGAGGGGCAAGATTTTGATCAGACAGGCTGAAACCGACAGCTCATTTACATTTTAACTATATCCAGCTTTCTTTCAACATTTATTACCAGTTTGTTTGCTAAACAGATATGTAATAGACTACATATCCCCATAAGAATCTTTAAATTAAAGTTAGCTTCTACAGTTAATCCCTACAAAGCACTCCCACGTCTTCACGACAAAGATGGATTCATCAATCATCTACCCTCAGGGCTTCACGGCAAGATGAGTGGAATAAATACAAGAGGTGTGACTCGAAGTACTATTTCTCCTTTTAGGATTCAGCGTGAGCTTGCTGAGATAACCTTAGATCCTCCACCGAACTGCAGGTAGAATATTCTCATTATCTTTCATCGTAACTGAAAAATCATTTATCTTCAGAAATTTGTTTTTAAAAACAATATTATTAATGAGTAGCTAAATGATATCCTTAGCACATGTTGGTTTTACTAAGCGTGGACCTAAATCTTTCTAAAAAATTTTTATCAAAGCCTTGAGAGACTCCATCGAGTCTCTCATTGGTAACATTTTTTAAAGACAAAAGCGGACCGTGTACACACAAGCCGGGGGAAACCTTGGTCATTATATTTATATATCCCAGGGTTTGTTCTCGGCTAATACAAATAATGCCAACACGTGTGCCAAAGTGTGCTTAACGTCTTTGTCTCAGTGCTTACTTTAAACTCATTATGCATTTGCCGGTCGCACCCGACTGTACTGTTCATCTGGCCGGGAACCTGATATTTGAGTTGAAATTCATCAGTATTAACCTTAAAAGGGTTCCCGGTGTTCGTATTGAACAACGCTCAACATGACAGTTGACTCCTGTAAATTACTTGATACAATTTAATACTTAATTCATTTCATCCATAGACAACGCTTTTCGTAGTACTTGATCGACTTAGATCGCGTAGATATATTAAACTTTCCATTACGATACGAACCACCTGTTCTGACAGAATCAAATGCATTTAAATTTAATCACAAAGAAGGAAAGAGCTTACTGCCGGGTTATCATCATCTTGAGTACAAATAAAACACTCGTGCAATATCAGAAATTTTAAAATTATCGTGTTGTGAAGCACGGCTTCATCTGGCATTAATTATTGGCTTAAATGTACGTCATGACAAACATAGTAAAGTTTGAATAGATTTGGAAGTTGCCGACTTTTATGGTCCAGGAAAAACAATATTGTAAATAAAATGATATCACTTTCTTTCGAAGTAAATTTAAAACATCTAATTCTAAATCTAAATCTGTGTCACGTAATTACGCGTTAATTTTTATAACTCACAAAATTATTTCGCCTTTTAAATTATCGTACATCACAGTGAACTGATGACAGTCGTGCAAGAAATTGTCAAAGCCGGAATTTAACAACATTTAGTTTTGCAAAAGAAGTTTGTATTTGACACTTTAAAGTGCTTATTTAAGAAGGACAGCTCAAAAGATCGGCAAGTTTTGTATTATTTGTGTCATCTCAATGGGAGTACTGAGTTATTCAAACTGACTTAAATTTAAGTTAAAACAATGTGTTTGATTAATTAACAAGACAAACGTTTCTGGACACTTTCAATCTTATAGTTATAACTTGCTGACTGTTTTTTCTTAACTATCTTTACTTACTATTACTTTTTTAGTTTCATTTTATGCCCATTTTTAACTTTCTCCATGCATCAAGGCATCAACGCGGAAAATTAACGATATTTTGATATTTGATGAAGAACAATTCATAACGAAAGCTTAAACTTGTTTTGGTTTCGTGAGATGTGTCAGTTTACTAGTTATCACCTAGTAACCGTTTAGTCTGGGTAATTGTCAGAGAACTTAGTCAAAAACTACTAATATAACAAAAAATTTGGGGCTGTTTAGTTATGTAACGTGCAGAGTTGTTTTTACTTTAACTTTTAATTTCCTTCATATTGAGACTAAAACAGATTCTAACTATGTGAAAATGTAAAATTGGTAACTGATCATCGGAAATATAGCCTTAATATTTTGACAATACTCGACCGATGTTGCTCAGTGATGAATAGAATATAAATTCCGGAGCTCTGTGGCGGTTCCCTATGGTATCGTCACGCACGGACAGACCGACGGACGAACGGAAACGTTGCTACCGTTCACACCAAACGCGATGAGTATGCTTCGCTACAAGCACTTAAGGGATCGGTCAAAAAGCTCCTGCTGGAGTTGTCCGGAAGAAATATGAGTGGGCCATGAAATCAGTATTCACAGTGATCTGAGCCAACAAAAATTTGCAACGAATGGGCCATGAAATACATGTACAAAATTTTGTGTTTATATCATGCCACGCAAAACATGAAAAAAAGTTTTCTATTGCTTAAATAAATAACTTGTAATCGTCTACATTGAAAACAGGATTTGTTTTTGAATTAGACGGGTTTTCATGGAAAAATAAGACTGGGACATGAAATTATTTTCTCATACACCAATTGGGTCATAAGATCTTTCCGGCAGCTGTGGGGTGAGCCACGAAAATGTTTTGAAAATTTGAAAAATTCCGTCCCGCCTACCCTAACACATACTTTCAGACCAGTCCCTAAAGTCTGAGTTAGCTATAATCAAAATGCAAAAATACAAAATACGTACTTTCCAGTTGAGATAACATGTTTTTGGAATTTACAACTTTACGTAATTATTATCACAACGTGACATGTACTCTAATTTATCTCTTAACATTATAGTTACGTTCAGTGTCGCGTTCTTATATACTTTATAATGTTTCATATGAAGACTTCAAAAATCTCCTATCTTAGTCACCGGTCAGCACAGACACAAACAAGACAGACTCTACGCGCGCTACGTATGCGCTAGGTTTTGGCGCGAATTTTTCCCGCCTGTCGGTGTTGGTGACGCTTGTCTTTGTACACGCTTTTTTATAAGAACCAATACACTTTGCTGCAGCTCATAGTCCTTAATTATTTTGGCGACCTCACTGTAATTATTCTTATTTCTCGAACCTCAGATTATTACTGAGGAAACTTAGTGTTAATCAGTAGTTTACTGACATCAGAGAAAAACTTTGTTAACCTGAGCAATGAAATATTTCAAAGCTTCCTGAGTGGAAAAGAACTACACCATTGAGCAACATTTCGGAGCATGAATACATTTTGCAGCAAACGTTTAGGTCAACAAACACGGAAATTTTAAAATTGTTAATTTTTTTTTCAGTGCTGGCCCCAAAGGCGACACGCTGTACGAGTGGCACTCGACAATTCTCGGCCCGCCGGGTTCCGTCTACGAAGGAGGAGTGTTTTTTCTCGATATTCATTTTCCTGTTGATTATCCCTTCAAGCCACCAAAAGTAAGTTCAATCGCTACCTTCTCAGTTTGCTGGGCTCTTTGCGATTCTGAAAAGTAATCATTCAGTCTATCACTCAAACAAGCAATAGAACTGAAGCATCTTCAGCCAGATTTCTTGTCTTTTCTTTGAAGTAAACGCTAACATAAATACTAAGAAAAGAAAATCCAAAGTTTGACTGAAACAATGCATGTTCTTTGTTCTTTGTTTCTTTTATTACTTGAATTTGTGATTTTCTGCAGCTGGTTAATCCACAGGCCAGGCTCTCTTCTCGTGAAGTGTAACGGAGGTTCAATTTTCCTCTAAGCACTTAAAGATATTTAACATTTAGACTTCGAGCACGGCTGTAGTATGATTTACTGGGTTATTTACTCGTACACGAGGCCGAGACTTCTATTTGTTTTACTATAAACTTACAAATTAATCAAATAAGGCTATAATTAACATCCTTGTACTGTTAATTATCGCCAAACGGAACTCAGCATTTTGATTTGCCATTTCATTTTTCGCGATTACTTTTCGTTATCACAAATTGGACCAAGTAGCCAATCACAATGCAGTTTATGTGATTTATTATGAGTATAGTAATCATGGTGTTACTAAAGAAGATGCGGCTGCTGCTGCTGATGATGATGATAATGATGATGATGATGATGATGATGATGATAATAATAATAATTAACTGTAACTGAGTGTAAGCATAACGCTTGTGCGGGGATGCGGTTGAGGGAAAGATTAAACTAAGAAGTTCACTCACATGTGTGCTTAGGATAACTTGTAGCCCGCGGCACTATTATTGAACACTATGACCACAAAGGTAGCTGGCATTATCCCTTGCATCTACCTTTAAATAAATTGAGCCCGAGTCTTAGTAGCCGTGGACAGCTGTTTCGGCCTTACCTGACCTCGTCAGCACGGCGTACAGACTCAGTTTCACAACAAAAAGGGTTGGTGCAAGGGGTAATGCCCGCTACCCATGTGGCCTTAGTGACCAATATAGTGCATGGCTGCAAGTTAATCTTACAGCTCACATGTGTTCAGCGTGTTGAACTTGTGACTGTTTAATAATGGGGATTATATAATGACCTTTACGGGTGATGACGATGTTGCTACTGCTAACTGTAATAACGTCAATGATGATGGTGGTGGTGATGATGATGATGATAATGATGTTGATGTTGATGATGGTGATGATGATGAATATGATGCTGAGGCTGCTGCTACTGATAATGATGTTAATTGATCACTACGAGGTCTAGTTTCTACGTTTATTTCCTGGAACCTATATGAAAAGATAAAGTAATATGCAATCAAAAAGCATGCACTATTTTAACATCTATTTTAACGGCGACCTTTTTATACTTCAATTTATAATCCACTTAAAAACTTTAAATACGCGTTTTTCTGGAATCAAATAAATAATCACTGATTAGTTTAGCAAAGACTGAAAGGTGATTTTCGTGTGAAGAGCAAAGGCTAAGTACTTGGTTGAAAAGCATCTTCACTGATTTTTTTGTCAGGAGACAAATGAGGTCTGAAGATTGAGAGCAAAATTGAAAGCCAATTCAAGTGGAAAATATGCGATTGTTTGATAATCGGCTCTTAATCAGCAGCGTGACTAATATTTGTCGTGTCATGATGACCCAAACTCGCTTTTAAATTGCTTTTACAGCTGAGCGAACTGCTGTTTCCAGAAGCGTCACCTGGGATGTGTCGTGGTCTGTCAAAACACTAAACAATGTGATAAATTGATCTGATTTACGGGTCCGATTCTTTACTAATCGTTGATTGTCCAGTAGATTGTGTGTTTTTTTCTCATTGCCATTTAAAATAGGGTTCCTCATTGTCTACAAAAAATGCGAAAAATGTGTTAATATGTTGACTTAAGACAGATATTGAAGAGCGTACTTACTCTATTTGTCAATTGGCGGAGTAGCATACATGCATGATAAATCACACATGACAAAATGCAAGTATAAGTTGCAAAACACATGTCACAAATAGTTTTTTTTTCTCGTTTTTCAATTTTTTTTCCATCTCGAGCTGTTTGTGAGTCGGTGTGCCGAGTGACATACACATATCCTCGTTAAATTTCCTTTACTACCATATCGTGTTGCGAATAATGCATTGTTTTTAATGATTTTATCACATGTCTTTCACGCTACTCCACACGACACATGCCTTACAGCAGTTTAGTGTATTACGTCAATTTACTCAGCCGAACTTATATTGCAACGTTGCTTGTCTCAAACGGCAAATATAAGTTTAACTTTTTTCTTAAAAGATTCAAATTACAAATTTGAGATAAAAATAGTTATAGACTAGGTAGAGAACCCATGACATCAATAGACCTTCCGGGGGCCTGATTTAATCTATTTTGTTTGACCTTATTTGAACTTAGCAAAACTAGCGGGCCGTAAACTGCTATATTAAGAAATCGTCAGTTGAAGGGGTCGCTGCACGTTAAGATAAACAAAATATAATCATACTTGATAAAACTAACTTGAGTAGAGATCTTTAAATCGTTCACATGAACTTATCTAGTTGGTATCACTTATGAAATCTTCACGCAACACAGCCAGATCAAAATACCACAAAACATTGTCAACTGTTCTGGTATATGAGTGCAATTTAGCTTTATTCCATAGAGTGGGCTCATAGTCAATGCAAACGATTCTCTTAGTTTCAAAACTAAAAATCATAAAAGATTGAATATTTCTTGAAACTTTCAGGAGAAAAATACGCCCATGTTTATCTTTCATTCATCACTGATTTCTTTAAGAAAAATATTATATAGAGGATATTATTTGATATTTATATACAGGCATTTTGTTTTATAAGAACAACTTTATAAGAACAACAAGGCTCAAATTTG
>JAODFW021069199.1:0-16609 GCA_027575235.2 Palythoa mutuki | reverse complement strand
AGATGGGAAGAGGCTTGTTGGGGAAAGGTTGGTAAGATGAGGAAAGTAGGAGGATAGGTTAGATGGGAAGAGGCGTGTTGGGGAAAGGTTGGTAAGATGAGGAAAGGAGGAGGAAAGGTTAGATGGGAAAAGGCGTGTTGGGGAAAGGTTGGAAAGATGAGGAAAGGAGGATAGGTTAGTTGGGAAGAGGCGTGTTGGGGAAAGCTTGGTAAGATGAGGAAAGTAGGAGGATAGGTTAGATGGGAAGAGGCTTGTGGGGGAAAGGTTGGTAAGATGAGGAAAGGAGGATAGGTTAGTTGGGAAAAGGCGTGTTGGGGAAAGGTTGGTAAGACGAGGAAAGGAGGATAGGTTAGATGGGAAAAGGATTGTTGGGGAAAGGTTGGTAAGATGAGGAAAGGAGGATAGGTTAGTTCAGAAAAGTCGTGTTGGGGAAAGGTTGGTAGGATGAGGAAAGGAGGATAGGTTAGATGGGAAGAGGCTTGTTGGGGAAAGGTTGGTAAGATGAGGAAAGTAGGAGGATAGGTTAGATGGGAAGAGGCGTGCTGGCGAAAGGTTGGTAAGATGAGGAAAGGAGGATAGGTTAGTTGGGAAGAGGCTTGTTGGGGAAAGGTTGGTAAGATGAGGAAAGTAGGAGGATAGGTTAGTTGGGAAGAGGCGTGTTGGGGAAAGGTTGGTAGGATGAGGAAAGTAGGAGGCTAGGTTAGATGGGAATAGGCTTGTTGGGGAGACATTTGTGACAAGATGACGAAAGTAGGAGAATAGGTTAGATGATAAGAGGCTTGTTGGAATGGGGTAGGTAAGATGAGGAACGTAAGAGGAGGTGTAGCTGGGAAGAGGCTTGTTTGGAAGGGGTAGGTAAGATGAGTAAACAAGAAGGATGGGTTAGATGGGAATCTCGGCTTTTTGGTGAAATGTCCGTACGATGAGGAACGTAAGAGGAGGCGTAGTTGGGAAGAGGCTTGTTGTGGAGAAGTTGGTAAGATGAGGAAAGTAGGAGGATGGGTTAGAAGGGAAGAGGTTTGTTTGTAAGACGTTGCTAAGATGAGCAAAGACGGAAGATGGGCTAGATGGGAAGAGGCTTGTTTGGGAGAGATAGGTAACACGAAACTAGGAGGAAGGAAGGGGTAGACTAGTCGTTGGGAAGAGGCATTTTTGGGGAATGTAGGTAAGATGAGAAAAGTAAGAGGAAGAGGAAGTTGGGAGAGGCAAGTGGGAAAGAGGTAGGTAAGATGAGGAAAGTAGAAAGGATAGTTGGGAATCTTGAGGCTGTTGAGGAAAGGTAGGCAAGATGAAGAAAGTATATTGGGGAGAGGTAGGTAGGATAGAGAAAAAGGGGTGATTGGGAAGAGGCTTGTTGGGGAAATGTAGGTAAGATAAGGAAAGTAAGAGGAGGTGTAGTTGGGTAGAGGCTTGTTGGGAAGGGGTAGGTAAGATGAGGAATTAAATAGGATAGGTTAGATGGGAAGAGACTTGTTGGGGAGAAGTTGGAAAGTAGGAGAATAGATTAGATGGGAAGAGGCTTGTTGGGAAGGGGTAGGTAAGATGAGGAAAGTAGAACAGTTTAGATGGGAAGAGGCTTTTTGAGGAGAAGTTGGTAAGATGAGGGAAGTTAAGGACAGGTTAGATGGGACGAGGCTTGTTTGTAAGACGTTGGTAAGATGAGGAAAGTAGGATGGGTTAGATGGGAAGAGGCTTTTTGGGGAGAAGTTGGTAAGATGAGGGAAGTTAAGGACAGGTTAGATGGGACGAGGCTTAATGTTTGTAAGAAGTTGGTAAGATGAGGAAAGTAGGATGGGTTAGATGGGAAGAGGCTTTTTGGGGAGAAGTTGGTAAGATGTGGAGAGTAAGAGGAAGTGTAGTTGGGAAGGGGTAGGTACGATGGGAAAGTAGGAGGATAGGTTAGATGGGAAGAGGCTTGTTGGGGAGAAGTTGGTAAGATGAGGAAAGTAGGAGGATGGGTTGGATGGGAAGAGGCTTCTTGGTGAAATGTAGGTAAGGTGAGGAAGGTAAGAGGAGGCGTAGTTAGAAATGTAGCCCTGCACTTGCACTTATGTATAATGATTACCTCCGATAATTGGTATTTTATCGTTCTCTAAACGTGACACTCCAGAAACCATCCCAATGACACACAGTGCCAGGGGGTCAATGAAAGAAGAATGGGGAGCTGACACAAGAAGTACCGCCTCCTCTGGACTACATAGCTTGCCTGTCACTTTCACCCAGTGAAAACCAAGAGCAAACAATATGCCGCGTGCACATATTCGAACAGGAAATCGCAAAACTCTAAAATAGAAGAAATTATCAAATGTTTAAAATGTTGAACCCTTTAAGCCCCAAAGAGAACAAATGACATGTTGATGAGTTAAATTCTCCCAACTAAGCTCCATACTTTCTATATATAAAGCAGTACACGATTTTTTTATATATAATAACAAGTTTTTAAGTACGAGGCTCAAATTGACCAAAATTTAAGAACAATTTAAGAACAAGCTCAGGCTGAGGCTCGATAACTAGGAATAATTTATTGGTAGAAATTTGACTGAAACTTGTAATTTAAGTTAGCAATACTTTGAACTTTCTTTAGTCAGGCGCATATGGTTATTTTTCATAGTAAGGTGTCCATCTTCTGTCACCTGTCTGTCTGTGTCGTCTTTACTTGTTATTGCGTGTCTTCGCGATGTTTCGGCGACTGCAGCGCCGTCCTCATGCAAGTTACACCTTTCTAGTTAGTAATACAGCTTCGAACAAAAGGCTGTTCAAAAAGCAATGAAAGTAGTTCGTCTCTAAACACAGTAATACAGTACATTGACAGCATTGAGGATAAAAAAAAGTTAAAAAGTGAAATTCACTGACTGTTATTTGATACTTCATTTCTGGTCGCAGCCGTTCCTTTTTTGAAAGCATTTAGTTGTTTTTCATCAATTATTATAGCATATTAAACGGAAGATTACATCAATAAGAAAAAAGTTTCGTCTCATGTTGAAAATTTTTCAATACTCGAGTCCTGATGAATTTCGTTCCCGATTAATAACATTCCCTATGTTTATAACACATACATCATGCTGTTTTATAAGAACCAGTAAATTTTGCCGAGGCTCATTGTAAATTTTTTAACGACTTAAGTCTTAATTTGTGCTTAATTCTGTGATTGGATTTATTAAAGAAAAAATAATATAAAAACAAGGCATTGGAAAGCGAAATGCCTCACATCTCACATGTATCGCATTACTGAGTTTAGAGACGAACTACCTACGTTTTGTTTCATACTGTGTTTACTAACTAGCAAGGTATGACTCGCATGAAAAGGGCGCTGCGCTGCAGTCGCCGAAGCATAAAACCAATAACAGAATTAAGAACAAATTAAGACTGAAGTTGTCAAAAAATGTACAGCAATTAGCTTCGGCAAAATTTACAGGTTCTTATAAAACAAAATTTGATATCGGTGTTATGAAATAGAGAATGTTAATGAAGCACGAAATTTTATCAGGACTCGACTATTAAAAAATTTTTCCAACATGCGAAGACGAAGCTTATTTCTTATCGATGTAATCTCTGTTTAAGATGTTACAGTAATTGATGAACAAAAAAAGCAATTAAAAGTGCTTTAAAAAAAGGAACGACTGCGACCAGAAATGAAGCGGTATCAAATAACAATCATTCAATTTCACTTTTAAGGGGTTTTTTTCCTAACTGGTAACTATTATATATCCCTGCTGTTTAATATTTCGTTATACAACGGAAAGAAATTACAATTAAAAACACGTTTTTTAAAATGGGAAAAGCTTAAATACAAGTCATTTAAAACACTCTACATCACTGATACGATTTTCTGCAATATCTATAATTGTTATACCCAAAACTTTAACAAAACTCCGGATCGGCTGCTAAATTGGGCTCATAAGATTCTCAAAGTTCACCAAATTTAAGTATTCTGAGCCTGAGAGAATAACTGAGATTCACTGAATTAGCAGTCATTCTTAACAATCTATAGTGCCGCAAGCTCACCCTCATTGTTACCAAATATACAGAGTTTGAACCAGGCTTGAAAGAATAACTGAAATTTACTAAATTAGCAGTCATTCATAATAGTCTATAGTGCTGGGAGTTCAATCTCTTCATTATTGCATCGCGAGAGACGAGAAAAAACTGTGTCTTCACTGCTTCGCGAGTTAAATTTCCCCCGTTTATACTCAGCGCAACATGGGCGTTTTGCACGTCGCCAAAAACACAATATCTCCTTAAATCCTTCCTGGTAGTTTTCGCTAAACACATAATATATCAAAGGATTGATTGCAGTGTAGATAAACTGCGAAAAGTCCGCGGTAAATCGGAAACTGCACGGCCGTTCCGTTTGTGGCGCGAAGTAGTACATAAACACGTGTACGTGGTAGGGCGCATAGGATGCCAGAAAAACCACCCAAACAATGATCAGCATACACGCAATTCTTCGGTTCTCTTGCGCTCTTCTTTTTGACATTTCCGTCGCCAGTTGAAGCGTTTTCTTCTGGCGATGTAGCGACACAGCTATGGCAATGTACAGTGAGGTTAGAAGGATGAATGGAACCACGGTAAAGCATGCAAAGTTGATTATCCATTGTACCTTAAATGCCACCGAGGTTTTTGAAACGGGGTCCCACTGAAAAAGACACATCAGCAATTTACTTTTGTTGTGAGTAAGTTTGTAGGAGTACAAGAAATGGGCACTAAACGCAGCACCGATGATCCAAGTGAAAGCAATCAATCGAGGGCAGGATTTCTTTGTTACTAGAGCCGGTTTGAAAGCGAAGACCACACTATAGAAACGCTCAATGGCTATGATGGCCATACTTAGTTTAGACACGTACGTTGACACATCCTCAGCGAAAGGAAGCAACTTGCATAAAAGGGACCCGATAAACCCGTGAATAAGCCACTGGTTGGAGCCTACGATTAACCAGTTGATCCGCCTCGGGAGGGCAAACACAGGAGTGCACAAATCTGAAAGAGACATATTCACGATGAAGTAATTAACTGGCGTTCTTAGTTTGTGATTCTTGACGAAACAGGCCGCAACCAGAGAGTTACCAGCGAGCGAAAACAGCATTAAAAGCACGTATGCTGTCACTTTTGCGACAGTTTGAGATGTTGAATCACGACAGACGGAAATATTGTGGACATAAAGCCTCTCGGTTGAATTGTAGAAAAGCAAAGTTATATTTGATGCGACCATCGTTAAAGATTTAATACCCAAAAGACAGCAGCGACCGTCAATTAGTTTCTCGTGTTACGAATGTTGCGTTAATGGTCTTGTAATGTACATAGAGATGAAACTGATAGCGAGAGAGCTCTCCATTTTGCCGAAGCTCATAAAAGTCAAGAGGTGTCTTTTAACCGGTATTCAGTTATATTAATTTCGAAGTATATCAGGTATTACCACTTTTTTGTTTAACATTTCCTTTAATCATATTTCGAATAAAAAAGTTCTCAACAGCCGATTGATATTTTAAAATACTTAAAATATAAATTGGCCAATCAGCCAGTTTTCAGAATAATTACTGTTAATCTATCTGCTCCATGCGTTTTTTTGTTGTTTTAAAACAATAAAACCAAAATATATTGCGCATAATTATTCTATACTGTGGCACCGACCGGCGCCGCCTTATAGCTGTGTAATGTTATTCCTTGTCAGAAGCAAAAGTTTGTCAACAAAATGTTTATCACTTGCACACAGATGACCCAAGCAAAATGGCAGTCAAACACATATTCAATTTTTAAATTAAAAGTTAGGAGCGAAAATTAACTAACACTCGAATTTCATTTCAAATTAAGTTTAAAATAAAAAAATTAAAAACATTTAGAAAAGACATCGGTATACTGTATAAACTTTTATAAAACCGATATCTTATTTCTTCAAGAGTGTAAGTTCAACACTCGATCCAATCTTATATAGAACATTAAAAGATTACATTTTTCGTTAATATTCAGTTGATGCAGGCAAGCATGGTCGTATTATTACGATTCTATTGTAAATATTCAATAGTATTATAACATCAATAATCAAAAAAGCAATTTCAAGCTTAGGTCGACTCAAAAAACTTTAATTTACATCTAATATCGCCATTAATTTTATACTTGCATGAATATATTATTACGACGTTTCTGTGACATGATATTTATGAAACATAAATCTTCGAAAGAGGAAATTCTCAGTTGACTCGGCCCAAAGAAAATCTTATTTACTTTTGTTTATTTTTAGATTTTTCATTCATTGAGATGTTCTCAAAATGCAATCAGAATTAAACTGAAATGTTAATGTAAAACAACTGTTGTGTAGAAAGATGGTTAAAATCGGAGATTTTTGTATTTTGATTTTTGTTGCAAAGCACAGATTCCTTTTCATAATCAATATCTAGTTTCGAAGTTCTAATATATTACACAGTTTCGGTGTAAACAAAAGGACACCTGCTCTCTATTTCCGTCTATTTCGTTTTCTATGTTCTAGCTAGAAACATAATGGGTATTTCTTTGATTACACTACGCACACCTTCTCAGCGCGATAAGAAATGTTTTATTAAGTGCGAGCGGTTTATGTTAATTTATCATATACGTGATCGTATGGAAAGAATTTTGTGATGAAAACTTCAAACACGTATGCCACACTTCCTCAGATAATAAATAAACGTGTAAATTAGATCTCTAGAAGCTATATGAAGACCTTTAGTCAATACAGACTTCAAAGTCAGTGGCAAATAGAAACTTAAGAAATTCGAGCGAATGACAGCACTGATTGGCCTACTTGATAATTAGTAATGATAGTAATGATGGTAAAGATGATGATGAGGAAGAAGATGATAATGATGATGATGAAGATGATGATGATGATGATGACAATAGTGATGATAGTGATTATCATGATGAAGCTGATGATGATGATGACGATGACGACAGCGATTATGATGGTAGTGGTAATGATGAAGTTTGGTGATGATGCGGTAGTGATGATGATAGTAGTAATGATAATTTTGATGATGTTGATGGCAAAGCAACAACAGCGGTGATGGTAATTCCAAAAAAGACTTTGGTGATGGTAACTTTGAGGCAATATACTATAAATTCCGTATTAGTGTTCGGTTAAACAATCGTGAAAGAAATAACCTTAATACCATTGAAATTTATTTTATATGTTACCAGAAACTTACCATGAAATGGAGAAGAGATCTATTAACAGCAAAGCAATTATTGGCGTTAGTATGTATAAGAGTACATTTGATCACAGCTTGTATGGAAAAATCTATTAAGGCTAAAAAAGTTAGATTATATACGAGTCGGTTGCATCTTTTTTCCGTTGCATGGTTTTCAGTAAGAAAATATGCTAAATATACGAAATAGGTGGGAAGAGTTAGGAGTAGGCAAATAACAGAAATTATATGACCTTGCAATTTCCTGCATTCTGATTGGTTCACAAGCGGTCTGTCCAAATGCGTATTCGGCACACGGGTCGGATGTTGATTTTCAGAAAATGTTCAAAACTCGCCAAATTACTTAAAAAACGATTTTAAAGCACTTCCGAAACACGAAGATTTCCGAAGATTTTCAGAAAATCCGAAGTTTCTGATGCTTTCCGAAAATTGTCCCATAGTTCCGATGATTTCCGTAGACGTAGGCATGGGATAAATTACCGGAAGTAAAAAAAGTCGCTTGCTCATTCTGTCCGTGTAAAAATATCAGACATTGGTCTTTTTTTTACAAACCTCGCTGCACTCGGTCCGTACTGTCTAGGCATCGGTCTGATATTTATCCATACAGACCTGGCGCTCGGTTAATAATCTCTTAATATACCAACTGAAGATAAATATGTAGTAGGGTCTTGGGGCGTGCCTCAACTGCTGTTTATCGAAATATTCTTTTAATTGACAAAACAGGCAAAACTTCCACACAATTCCAGCAAGCATTTCCAGTTAAAAAATCTACCACGCAGTTTGAAGGAACATTATCTATTCTATAATCTTATGATGTTAATCAACAGTTTTCTTCAGTTTTTCTACTAGTTGATAGTGAATTCACGTTAGGAAACCGGCGAAATCCACCGTCTGCCGGCTCTCATTGAAACCCAGCGTTGCACATGAAATCATAACAAAAAACATTAATGATATCTTATCAACTTCAGGGTAGCCATGGTCCTTGAAAATCCTGGAAGGTCCTTGAAAATCCTCGAATGAGCCAAAAATTTCTTTCTTTACTTCCAAACTAATAAAAATAAGCTGATGTGACAACAATTTAAAACAAAAACCATGACTCTGAAAGGCTTGATTTTTGTCCAGAAACACATTTTCTAAAGCTTGTTAGTATAGTATGTGTATCGTTGAACTGATTTTTGAATACAGTGTGTAAAACATTAAAGTTTTATTTGATCAAGAAGGTCCTGAATTTGCTTGAAAATATCCTGGAAAGTCCTGGAAAAGTCCTTGAATTTTACATCCAGTGAAATAGTGGCAACCCTGTAACTTAAGGTTGACAATATTATATAAGATTCACCGCGAAGTAGTGAAAGTAGCAAAGGTTTTAGCCCGGCTTCATCACAACAAAATCTAAAACTTATACTACTCAAAAGAAAGCTTTAGTTATGAAAATTACCAAACAAAAAACGTTTTCTCCTGAGTATTCAACTTGAGGGACACTTTCTTTCTAACTTTATATCCTCGTGTCAAACTTCCATATAGAATCATTTGACGAACAGAATCATACAGCAATATATGACTATCCGGCACACAATATATGACTATCCGGCACATGAGGGAGCAGATGCGAGCCGTATATCCAGCGGAAATAGACAAAAACTTAACCAGTGACTCGTCTCCCCAAGTGAGGCCTGGTAACTCAGTGGGTAGAGCATCTGACCGGTAATCAGGTTGCGTGCTCGATTCCCGTCAGTAACTCATAATTTTTTCTGAGCATTTGATTTGAGGAACACTTTCTGAAAAAACTGTTATTGACCTGATTTTGATTCTGGAAAATCGGGAAAAGGTCCAAAAAAGTTCTAGAAAAAGTGTGGGATTTTATAATGTTTTCGAAGTTCTGTTCGAGCCATGACCATCTTCCATACCTTTGGATAACTTGTGAAATTTCAACTTTGTGGTTGCAGCAACCAGCGTGGAAACCCGCCCAACACAAAGGAAAGCAACTGATACAGTTTACAGTTAGAGAAGAAATAAGAGCTGTTCAGGTAGGGAATACAGTCATTGAGGAAGTGGTTTTTTCATTAAGTTATGATTTACTGCAATTGAAAAGTTCAGGGAACAGTGAGCATACAAAGTGCTTCTTCCCTCTTTTATTGATACTATTTTTGCTACGAGCGTAAAAAACATAGTTAAAGCCCATATGATCCCAAACGTTTTTTAGTCTTAGAGCTACAATGTGGTGTTACTATAAGAAAATATAAGGTGAACAAAGAAACTCCTTGCTATCCTAGTTTTTTTTTGGCTTTCAAAAGTAGAGATATTGCGCCATTTTCAACTCCTTGGCCGCGCCTTTGGAGGCTGGGTACTAAGAAGGCCTATGACGTCAAGTAAGTGACCTAACGCCAGAAAACAGTAAATACTATTACGTGTGATGCTGGAGTGTTTTTCCTTGTTGCCATTTCATGCAGAATACTTTGCACTGCAACTTATCACAGCAAGTTTCGCTTGACATGCAAACAAGAACTTACTTTATATGACGTCATCAACCTTTTTGGACCCTGGCCGGCCACCAAAAACTCAGTAAAGAGCACACGACGTCGCATTTTTACACCCCATAAGGCAAAGAAGAAAATTCTTAATTAGTTCATTTTTTCAAATTCAAACTAGAAATACATATAGACTTTCAGTATAGGTTTTTTCGAGGTCATATAAACTCTTTTACTTTTGTTGTCAAATGGCTGTTGACTGGTTTCGTACAGAATCTGGAAACTGGAAAAGGTTTCGAAACCAAAATATTTATGGAAATTCTGGAAAAAGTCAGGAAAGTAAAGCAAATTTCAGGAAAAAGATGTTATCGGTTTGACTTCAAGAGTAAGAAATGCCCATTCATTTCTACTAAAATATTTCTCCAGAGATTTTGACGCTCAAAATTTCAGTGTATTGACTGTTACCTACAGTATATATAATTTTCAAAATTAGAACACACACTTACAGAGGAACTGGAAACATTGTCATAAAAATTTTTGCCTGAATTTATTACTGACCTATTTTTGTTTCTGGAAAATTGAGGAAAAAGTTTCGAAAGAGTTTGGAAAAACCTTCATTAGTTTCAAGCAGTCCTTTCTCCAGTGGCTAATTTCTTGTGGTCTAATGGTAACTGGTTTTTCTCTGCAGTACAACAGTTCAGCGGCCCAGGACACGTGGCAGCTCTTTGGAACAGTCTCTTGTAAGGTATGCTTCTAGCAGTAATACCTCCCTATCACTCATACATAAAAGGAATGTATAGAATGTCAGGAATGACTTCATACATCAGAAGCAGTCTTCTGCGATTTTTATTTTAGGATTTTACCCAGCTACCATTTGAGTTTTCCTAGCTTGATAGTAAGATTTTGTATTAGCGAATCTTTGCTTACTTCATTGTTTACATTCTGCGTCATTAGCTTGCGTTTTAGGTGAAGAAAAAGCTAAAATAAAAAAAGAATCAAATTCAAGAACTGATTGAGAAAGGCAAAGAAAGTCATCGACTTAAAGTTTCAATTCTATACATACAATTTGAAAGAAGATATCAATTGATACTTAAAAACGCGAAACCGATGGGGGAAAACCATTAATGAGTTCTTACATTTTTTGTAAAATTTATGTTTTTTCCTTTTAAAAACGTGTCACAAAGTAAAAATCTATGCTTGAACATTTCGATTCGGTCTCTTACAACTCGCGCGTTGGGCAAGATTTCTATAGTCAATTAACGTCTACAGTTTCATATACAGTGTCTCCTTTGCCCTTGGGTCGTTGTTTGCAACTTAATATGTTAAAACGCAGTTTAGTTTTCGCTCTCTTTTGCTGCTGGGCTTGCGGCTAGAAGTAATTTGCGGTCCCTGCTCTGACCAAAGCTGTAGTAGATGTTCGGAGTTATAGTTTGGGAAATGAGCTATACTCTACCTACCTACCTACCTACCTCAAAACTACATCCAGGTCTAGAGTAGGGACTACCACAGCTAATTCCAATAAAACCTCCGTTACAAACGCATCACAGGAGCAGTATTTAATATATCGGTCTCATACTTTAAGATGAAACTCATTTTGGAAACCATTTTTAATATGCAGGACTTTTCAATAAACTTGTATCTCTATTAGAAAGAAAAGCACTTATAATAATGAAACAAATATTGTAACAAAAATTCACCTATACGAGAGTAATGGGGACGATTTTTACCTGGGGCAAAAGTTTTGAGTTGTCTGTTACCGCACAATTGTTGTAAACATTCTCAAATTCACATTCTCATAATGCTTTTAGTACTCAAAGTTAAACCCACAATCTTCGGGAAAAATTGATTTATACCTAGAGCAGGAATATAATGCAGCTCAAATCTCTCTGTCTCTAGTCAGGCGTGTGAACTACAATGTTCACCATCACAGAACCACCACAGTGCTGTTATTTTGGTTAATAAATGGCGTGAGCATTTCGGCGAGGCCTAACCTTTCCGTTTGACTATGATGAAATTTCCCCAAATTTTCTTCCTAAGGCATTCGCTAGTTTGTTCCCTAAAAGAAAATCCCTCCAATTCTTATCGTTTTATTTTGAAGGAAACTGTGGTTATTTTACATTTAAAATTGTCCGCCATTGAACCGCCATGTTCTAGCTACCTGGTGACACATTCCCAAGGCCAAGCTGTAATGCTACAACATATAACGTCATTTTCTTAACACGCAAAACTCCTGGTCTAATTCAAACTCTCGTATTCATCACTGGATAAAGAGCTTGACATTTTAGACGGCAACAATCGTATCAGATGAGCAAAAGACTGTTGCTTCTGCAGATTCGAGCGAGTGTGAGAAAATGACATCACAGCTCGTTTAAATACAAGTTTTTAGTGTGATGCCGCAGTGATCGCGGGCTCAAAAGGAACATAAATCTGTAATGGCGGACAAAAAACTCGTTACCACTGATGCCGATATTTTTGTTATACGGACTAAAATCCTCATTTGATCTGTACAGATAGGTATGAGCAGAACCAATGAACAGTTTTAAGTGCATATATTTCTTTTTGAGATGTCGCAATTTCATCGTAGCAGCACTTTAAAGGCAGGACTCGACTTTACGGTCGTCCCGTTGTAAGAACCTTCATAGGGCAATCAAGAATAGCAGACAGGGCGTCATTGGGACGACTAAAATCTTCGATATATTTTGTGCATTTTTCTCTAAACACGGTAGAGGTCATTTTTGGCTAAAATGTTATTTAGTATAATAAAATACATTCGTTGGTAAAAAACGTTTAATCACTCGATATTAAAATGCAGCTTTAATCTGTTTCTTTGGAATTTTAAATGAAAGAAATTATAAAAAATGAAATCAGTACTCATTAAATGTTTTGAGTCAATTTTGTTTAGGACGACCTGAATTTTGGAGGGATGACTGAAAAATAAGTCTCTGCCACCTTGTGTATAACAAGAATTTTTACTTCGAATCGAGCGGCTTATAAACAAGAATGAATTTAACTGAAAAAGGGGTCTTGAGGTAGAGAAAGACTGGTATATATCATTTAGAGGCCGTTAGTTTTTTATAAGGTGAGGGAAGGGAGGTGCTAGTTGAATTTAAGATGTCCTCTTAAATAATAGCGATAACCCCCCCCCCCCCTATTTTTACATTAAGGTAGACCCCTTAAACCATCCTTTTTTTGTTTGAGTCTGCACCCCTTCCCTCTCCCGTTCCCCGCATTTCCTCAACTTTTTTTGGAATCTGCTCCCCCTCCATTTTTACCCAGTGTTTTTAGATGTCCTCCCCTGGTACCACAACGTTTTCCTGTGTCCATAGTATAATTACACAGATTTATTCATTGGTCACTTGAGGTCATTTTCTCTTTCAGGCCGATTTGGAAGGTGTCCCAGAGGTAACAGTGAATCTTCTCTCGCAAGCCCTGGATTATCTCGTTGTCCACCCCAGTGTTCAGCAAGGCGATACTCATCTCCAGGACCTAACGTTACCATCAGCTCAATCAGGAGGACGTAGCAACGGTCGAAAGTTGCGATTTCGGCCTCCATCGGACCTGTTTACCTTGTGTCACTACTCTGCCACAGCAGTAAATGGGCTTCCTATCAAGGCAATTTACCAGATGAAGGTACATGGCTTCATTGAGTTAATATAGGTGAATCTTTGTTTACATTCCTTGCTTCAATAGCATACGTAGTGCTGTTTAAATCCTCTAATTCTATCTACAAATAATTTAATATCATTAATCGCCTTGTATTTCTCTTTTCTAGTAAACATATAACGTATATCAACTGTAACCACTGACCTGCCTGATTAGTTCTGTACTATTTGCAGTCCAGTGGTGTATCTCAACTGTGTAAATATTTGATAATTTGAAATAAAATTGAATTGAATTGAATTGAATTGAAAAAAATTAAATTACCTTATTGAATTAAATTTAGAGAGGTGTATCAATTGATATACATTCCTCCAGCAAAGAAACCTTGCGGTAAATGCCTTACCTGAAACACCATCTTCCCGTTCAAATGCGAACCTGATGGCGGGAACTTGGTCACGTGACATCTAGAGGTTAGCAGTCTGCAATTCAAGCCCACAAACCTCTATCTTAATCTGTGTATTGATTTTGGAACTCCTGTTCATAATGCCCTTGGTATTTGTCTTTAATGATGAATTGTAACATGATGCGAAATTTAAGCGAAAACCGAAATAAAAACTAAAACTAAATAAAATGACAACTCCCCAAAAAGGGCTTTTCATTTTCATGATTAAAAACCCCAACCGTTAGGGAGGCTCAGAGAATCTATATATTATTTAGATGCCTAAGCACTGCCTCAAAGTGGAACTGTGGGCTCCCTTTGGTATTTTAAGGTTTGATGCTCCGCTGAGCTCCACTACAAAACAGAGACGTTAGCCACTCCACCATTGTGACACCGAAACCTTACTGACCTAAATACTAAATACTTAAATTTTTGTTTATAGGGAGACAGTAAGGCAGTACAAATATCACTTCAGTTGAAACTTAACAGCAGTGTCAAGAATCAATTTGAATATCTTGAAATTCACCTGCCGTTCTTTAATAGGTAAGTTGCTTATGTATGTAGGCGCTGCAAAACTTTCAATTCTGAAACTTGACTTAAGGAATCTAACACTGATTTTTAGGCCTTTACTAGAAATGGTTATTATGTGACAGATCGTCAAATTGAATTTAGTTGTAGTCCTTGAAAAGTCCTTGAATTTTAAAAGGAGTCCATGAAAGGTTCCTAAATTTTAGGAGTCCTGGACAAATTCTTGAATTTTAGAAATGAGTCCTTGAAAAGTCCTTTAATAGTAATCATTCTTAAAAAGGCCTTAAATTTCTACGTCCTTGAAAAGACCTTTTCAATTTGATGAGAATGTGGAGGAATTGCACGCTAATTTCAAAAACTTCTTATTCACGATTTCCCTTGGATCATTACTCTTGCCATAGTTTGATGAAAATGTTAAAACTTTCAGTTGTTCCTTTGCCAACTTTTTGAATGAATTGATATCACTGACAGTAGCTGTAGAATCGTAGAATCATGTCTCCGTTCTAAGAGACTGCTACTCCAACTACGAGAAATGTGTGGCAAAAAAGATTTTTGGCTGTTTTACAGAGGTGCTATTGTGAGGTTGGAGTCGGCCGGTCCGTCAGCAGGAACACTAGTGGTTACTTCCGATCAGAGACGAATCGTGTGGAACATTGGTTAGTAGAAAGTAATTATATTGAGCAAGTAGCCTCCTCTGTGTGCACGATGTGTGTTTGTAAGTTTAACAAACGCAAAGTAAATTGTAGGATCCGACAAATGATTGAAACCCTTTTACTCGTTCTTCATTCTTCAGCTTATTAATTAGCAAAATTTGGTACCGCGTTCTATCACTTCCTGTATTCTTTTTTCCAAAACTGGTAAAAAATGTTATATAACATCCAAGCAAAGGTAATATGAGAAAATGTCTCCTGTCTAATCGCGTGTTAACACAAACACAACACAGTTAAAAATTCCAACTGGTAGTAGGCACAACAGTTGGCTATTTACAAAGTGGGGTGGATTTCCTGAAGACAAATCCAACTAGTGGTCGAAGTGGGACTTGTACTCGAATCAATCGCTTTCAAGTCCTACACTCTTACCACTTGGCCAGGCGTGTCTCCTTAAACGGTGCTTCCAGTATCTTTGTATTACTAACAATAAAAACGTTGTTCCCAGTCAGAGTTTGTTAACAGCTGTCCACAATAAATACATTTACGACCTTGAGTTATATCCAGCTTGGAATGGAACTGGAACCTCCCACATGCATGGTATGCGTGCGTCTGACAGCCAACTGTGCTAACCAAGCGGATGTGGTACCATTTTCTTTGTTCAATTACCGTCTTCAGAAGACTCGATTAATATTCTAAAATTAAACTGTAGTATTTCTCTCGATGATATCGAGAAATGCCTGATATTGACCAACCATGGCATCATGATTAGAGATATTGACCGACCATGGCATCATGATTACCCAACTCACATGATCCTTATCATTGGAGGAAAGTTCAACGCCAAAATTATTTTTTATATGTTAAACTGCTGTCTGGGATTCCACAAATTTACTTTCTAAAGCGATTCGCTTGTTCATGTTCTGCAAAAATGAATTAAAAAAGAGCTCGTCAATACCATGTGGACCGCCATACTGCACTGATGTCTGACGTCACAACGTCAAACTATCAGCTCCATTGCCTTGTTCGATATGTTTTATTGCTTACATTTTTCTTAAAATTATCCAATAGAATAAAGAACGTTTTTTAATCAACTTTACAAAAAGCTTGCATTTCTTCGATAGCAAATTGTACTTTGACGTTGTGACGTCACGGATTAGATCGCGGGCACAAAGATGGCGGCTCCTTTAGCGTTCATCTTGCACGTTTTGTAAATTATCTATAAGCATGCGGCTTTAGGAATCTCAAACAGATGTTCTTAAACATATAATAATAATAATAATAATAATAACAATAATAATAATAATAATAATAATAGTTTTGAGGTTGAGATTCCCTTTAATGACTTAAAAGTTTTTATTTGGCTTCGTGCAATTCTAAGGCCTTGAAAGGTCTTAAATTTTGTAGGATTTATGCTTGAACTCTTAAAGGGGCATTAAAATTTGCAAATAAAACTGAGCTTTTCAGAAAATGAAATCTTTAAAATTACTCAACAGCAGTACTTTTTCCCTCCATATCAACTGGGCTACATTATCTGTTTGAGAACTTCGTATTTTTGGTGCACTACGAAGTTTTCAACATGTCGTGTTTACCATGGAAACATTTAAGTATTTTTTTTTTATTTGCTTCGCCATTTGTGCAATATGCATATACAATATAGTGCAGAATACATTCGTGATACATAATAGAAAAAAAAGTATGGCAGGGTGGCCACAACAGCGTTAGCCAATTACTGTGGACCCGACTGATAAA
>JAODFW021068212.1:0-16624 GCA_027575235.2 Palythoa mutuki | reverse complement strand
ATAAATGGTCACTCCTTCAGGCGTGATGTAAAGATACCACAACCAGTCATTGTGGCACATCTTCGATTCAACCGTGATTATTTTCACTATCCTCTACTCAATGAGTCAAAATCAACATGTAAAGTGCATGTAAAGTGCATGTGCAAAGAGTCGATACATTTTACACATGTGCAGTATGTGAAGTGAGAATGTGTCCACACCCATGCTTTCATCGGTATCACTCTATGGTGAACTTTCACTTTAATGATGTGAGCAGAGAAGGTGGACCACGACGCCTGAGTGATGGGCGAGGAAGGCCAAGAACTACAGGAGGGAGACCCAGGGTTCTAAGAAAATAAATCACTGACAGTGTGATAGGAAAGTTAATTGCTGACTGTGTAATATTCTGGAGCTTACTCAAAGGTTACAATCAAACAAGTGCCCCACAATATTTTCTTACTTTATCTTGGATGAATACCTTTTTCTCATTATTTCATATTAGAATAATGTGCAAGACACCTTTAACCATGGTTTTTGATCAAAAATGGGTTTTAGTAAATATTCTATTAGAATTAAGAAAAGAAAAGATGATTTTGCAAAGAATTGACCGAGTATTCTTTGTTTAAAAAAAGAAATTTTACTTATTTGCATAAATTTTCATAAATTATCCAATGACGTCACCATATGTGACGTCATAATTTTAAGTGATTGAGATATTTCAAAAGAACATTTCATTAGAAGTTTAGAAATGTATAGTTGTCTATAGTTTAGACCAGGTTAAATGTGAATAAAAAGCTCAAATAAACATATACCTAAATATTAGCGAAAATAATAGTGACCCCCTTAGGATCCTAAGGGCTAAGAAATTAAGAGTTCTATAAGAATCAGCTCGCGCTCTGTTTTATTTTTCAGCACTTCTAAAACATTTTTGTGAGCGTGTATGAAGCCACTCTACTGTATTTTAAAAATTGTATACACATGCATCTTTGTGTTACATTTTCCATGCAAATGAAAATTGAAATTTCTGGAACTTGCGGTTGTTCCATACCCTATCTTATCCATCTTTATAATTTATATCAATTCTTGTTCAAGAATCGTTTTGTAAGAGTGTACTTTTAGGCTAAAGTTTAAAACTGAACATGTTAAGAATCGCATTAAGAATTATTTGAGGCTAAAATCACTAATAAAGCTAAAAATTATGAGTCGGGCTCACACGAAATTTTGTGATTCTCATAAGAAAATATTCAGTGTATTCGCTAACGCAATATTCAACTGTAGCCTATCCGCCGAAATTGAATATATTCATATATACTAATATAGTAGCTATCGGTTAAATATCGCCAGCCAGAAAACCAATATACTGAACCAAAAACGTTATACCAGAACTAGAAATAGAAAGTGCAACATTGCTTCATTTAACGTATTCAAAATTTTGTTTTGTATATGTAACTTGCAGCACAAGCTTTGATGAATACCCGTGTGATTCCCATGTGAAGTTTCTTCCCTTCCCCCTCCCCCTCCCTTCCATTTTTCGCTGGTCCCCAATACCGCTCGACCACTTTTCCGCAATAAAAAAAAACACACCTAACCGCGTGCACCAAGGCTTATTTTCCTTATTATATGTTGTCTCGGCACTTTGCAAAGATTTGCAGCACTTCAAGCCATTACATGCGGGCTACAGCATGTAGATCTGCACCGTTGAACTTTATAAAGTATAAAGAAATGTGCAAGGCTATCAAAGTGTCAGCTATATTGCTAATTTATTGCCTTCAGAATTACAACATTGGCCTGTCTCAGCTTGTCCGATGCCACCATTTCTTAAACCTAGAATGAAAAATCAAATAAGCGACAGAAAAACGTGTTTTGCCAACTTTCTATTTATTTTATTTCGTTTGTTATCTACAAAAACAGATTATCGTTTTTTTAACAAAAATAAACAGACCTTTCTCCGCTTCGTTTACGCAAAGAATGTTCAAACATTTTTTGTGGTTTAAGAGACAACAACGCTTTTTTAGTTTCCGACAGGTACTTTTAAAAATGCTTTACCTTCAAGGTAATAAAGGTTTAACAAAATACCTGTTAGCTGAGCTTTTAGCAGTTTAGCCGGATTATAATTTTTGAATATGATTTAATTTATCATGGTTCGTGACGATTCGTTGTCACAAAGTCGCACTCGCGTTTGTAACAAAAACTTTTTCTTAAAATTTCATGTTTGCGCGCAGATGTTCGTTTGTTTTCTTTGTTGATTTTAGTATCGACCAAACTATTCTAATAACGAACTTATTATCATTTGCAGATTATTTTTTAACAAATGACCTTAGAATGAAACAAAAATCATCGCTTTCGTGTATAGCAATCCCTCGCAGCATGTATTGAAACAGGCTCGATTTTACTTTCTACTAGCAAATTTTAAAACAAAGTTTTATGTTTAAAAGAAACTGAATGTAAAGTAAAAAGCTTCCGTCAGTTGACAAAAGATTTTTATGATCAGATTTATCAAACTGGGACATCAATTAAAAAAGTCCCAGCCCCCGACGTAAAATTAAAGTGAGCAATATATTTTATAGCAGTTATCTTATTTTGCTGGTACTAATTTTCAGTGGGTGTCCCACGACTATTCGGCTTCCGGTCGAACATGCCGGCTCTACGTCAAGAAAAACCACGGAAACCATGATTTGATAAAAACCGCTTTAGCGAATGTTTTTTGAGAGAATCTAGAATAATAACTTCCTCTCTTCGTTATTTATTAATTTAAAACTTTTTGAATAAGTTGTGGTACAGTGACAAACGACCTTTTGTGCTATTTCAGTATGGCAATGATATATGATATCAGGCAAAAAACACGCACACAAGTTGTTTTGCTTTTAAAACCGCGAAAATGACATTTTCTCTTGTTTAAAAATTTTTCCAACGAAATAACTAAAACCGCCTTTCTCTCTGTTCCTTCCTGAGCAACATTAAAATCCTTTTTTCCTCTTAAAATTGTGTTTTTAAGCTTCCATTAAAAAATATCCACCATTGAACTCATGAAAGCAAATGAAATATTTTTGTTAACGTCGCTATATATTCTATGCCTTTCTCTGGAAGATTTATGAGTCAGACGCACTTAAACTTATAAAATATTCAAAACTTGGACTAGGTTTATTCTCAACAAATAAAAAGTATAAAGTTACTAATTGAAATTATACAGCGAATACAAAAAAAAATTAATACCGCGAGTAATGGCAATCCAAGCATTTTACTAATACAATACTGATTAAGAATTGCAATGCATAGCCATGATATATCTATGCATTCGGCTGTGTGGTTGACACAAATGGATTAATTGACATTTTTATCGCATTGAAATATTCAAGGTTTTTAATTTTACAGCGAAAACTATTTCCTATTTTCTTAAAACATGTTTCGCAGCTGTGCGGAAGACCAATAAAAAAAACTCGTTCTAATCGAAACCCTGAATGTTGTCGTTATGACAACAAGGGTGCGTCTCGCTCCGGCGAGTGAAATTTCCGTGACTTCTGCCTAAACGTGAAGTTCGCCTGTCTCGTCTGCAGATCACGTGATACCCCACGTTGCTCTTGACAAAAACAAACACGGGTCGCGGTTTAGGCAAAAGTCATGAAACTAGGAAATGAGTTTTTGAGAACGTGAACACACATCAGACGGATTTCGTGGCTGGCAGTCGGATGCAAAGTGTTTACTTCAAAGAGGGCTTCTAAAGCAGTCGATCGAGAAAATTTTCAGAGAAAATTTAAACTTCCAGGTTGATTTTAAGGTAAGTAAAAATTATTGAGCGATATTTAAAGTGGCAATAGGCGAGTGAATTGGATCTTACGTGAACAGGCAGCAGTTGTCCCGTACAAAGAACCAATTTTAACACTTCGACAAAAATTCTTTCTGCCCTTTAATGATTGCTAATTCCAGTCTCATAGAAATAGTTTAGGAAAAGAGTGAAGTGAATTAGTTTTGTTTCGGTGACTAAGGCCCAGTGAGGACAGAGCCTTGTGTTTTATCTGGGCAAAAAAGTTGTTTTCATTGCGTAGAGCAAACATTCAGGACTAGAAGTTATACTTAAAATTTTGTTTGAATTTATTTAAAATCAACTTTTTGTTTCTGCTCAGCCTTGTCTTTTTTTTAGAATAATTCTTCAAACTTAAAAAACATTGCTAAAATTTCGATTTTTTTACTTATAAGTTCAATTCTTGTATATTAAATAATTTTGCAGGTTCTCGGACTGTTTTGGGCACAGCTCGGTCATCTGATACTGAGAGATATAAATAGCCCATTCAGGCTGAACTCACGAAAAAGTGACGTCATAGCAGGCGCGCGTGTTCTCAGCCTGTCAAACGTGTTGTCTGAAGAGCTCGCATGACTTTAGCCTGATTTCCTGCTTGCTAATATAACGCCGCTTTAGAAGTTCCTGCCCTTTTGAGAAGATGATTGTCAACGGAAAATAACCTAAAACTAATTTTAAAAACAGCAGATTTCTTTCCCAATCTCACGTTTGACTGATTACTAAACAAAAGTGCGAAGATGTACGTGAAATCTAATTTCTCGAATTTCAAAGGCCTGGTGTGCGGTGAAAATAGAAAATTCGAGCGAAGCCCCGCCGACGAAATTACATTTACATATTGATGGTGAATAACCAAATTACAACGACAAACAGAGCTGATATTGATGTTTCTCAGTTTTTATCGTGACTCGAGCGTCCCTGTTAGGATTATCATTAATGTTTTTATTGGTCGAATTCGACACCCACGCACTTTGAACTACAAAGTTGTTTTATCGCCAGTTTACAAAAACTATTTAGAAGACACATTTGATCCTCTGACCCCAAAATGCTGTCGTACTTTAAAATAATAACTCTAGAAAGATTCTTATGCCATTTTTTAATTTTATTGTTGCTGAGATTTGTAAAATAATCTTCGACTTAGAAGACTCGCGTATTTCGGAAAATATACTCGAAACGAGTTTTGTTCATGCATCGAGCCGTGTTGTGCGCCTTCCATTAGTTTTTTCCCCTTTAGTACCCGCAAAGTTTCGGGGTTTTAGGACTGAACTACCGCTAAAATAACCAATATATCAGCTTTATATAGAGGTTTTACTAATTGTAACATAGATTTCTAGAATTCTTTTAAAATTTGTTTAATGTCGCACAGGCGCTGTTTTAGTAGTTACGTAACTTGTTTTATCGCGAAGATCGTGCCTTGACAAGTCTTAGTCGTGTTCAACTTATTACCTTTGATAGTTTCAAAAGACTGACTTAGTAGAACTAATTTTTAGTGGGACAGCATAATCTTTATTGTCTAAAATGTTTCAACCAGCGCGGAATTTATAAAAAGGAAAATATTGTTATAATAATAATAATAATGAAAAATTATGATGATTATAAATGAATAAAAACTCAAAATTCTGTTTCTCTTACGAACAACAACAGCAGTGACAACAAATGGAAAACGAAACGTTTGCTGTATTCAAAGTTGAACATCGTCAGCGGACATATTTCATTGTTATGTTAAAAACCCATGGCAGCATTAGCTCTCACGCAATCCATCTTAAACAGAAAGAAATGGGCGAACACTTAATATCTACAATTGTACAAAAGCCAAAGGTTCTAGCGTATGATTTTCTTTGAGTTAAGGAATTGTGATGTACGGGAGTATGAAGAGTTGTGGGCACGTCTATTTTAGTGAGTATTTCCTATTTACGCCAAAGTGTGGGCGCAGGCCAAGAAATATCACTTAAGGTTTCAAGTGAGGGATTTGAAATCAAGGTCTTAATTTGCATACCGTTAATGACAGTACGTCTGTGGATGGGGGACGAGAAGGGGGAAATAGACACTCTTGCCTATAAGTTGAAGAATTTTATTAGTTCATATGTAAGTTCAAAGAACGCCAGATAAACCACCGCTCTTTTCAAATGGTTCGCTGTGATAAAAATATATCAAATTAACTTTCTTGTTTACAAACAGATGGATCATCAACGTTGCTCCGGATTTGAAAATGCCACAAATAAAGGTGATCGCAAAGTAAAAATAAAAAGGTAAGCAGAAGTGAATAAAATGATAACATCTTTTGGCACATAAATTGAAAAAAGAATTTTTTTTTGCTTGTAATTTAAAACTTGAGGAAAAGCACGTGTGTCTGTTGAAACGTGCCCTAGGTATAAAATCACAGCCATCGTCACCATCATCATCACTATCTTCATCAACAATCTCCTCAAAATGCCAGCATGCACCAAGGTCAGGGGAATATTGGTGTCCAAGATAATCTTAGTCATGAACAGCCAAAAATTTAAGAATTCGAAACACGAAATTTTAACAAATCGTCATATGACAAATGTAGTTTAAGTTGAGTGAATTTTATTTCTTTTTAAAATTCAAGTGTATTGAAACGACAAGAAATGCTGTTCCGTAGTCAGTTAATGCATATGTTTTCTCAACGTAGTTTTCTATTCCTTAATTCCCATAGCACGTACTGGCAGCCCGTTCTCGTTGCTGTACGTGATCTAGATGTTGTCACGTACGGAACCAACGAGCTACTTTTTGATTGGTGCTCCGCTGATTTGTTTATCACCCCGCATTTATAAAATAACACGTTTAACAATAGAAAGATAGAATCTGAATTTGCAAGTCGACTAGCTGTTTCAACAAATGAGTTGTTGCTCGAACATATCGCTGTCGTAAAGTTCTTCTCGGCTTCCGTCTCAGGTCACGTCGATACGCTTCAGCGACAAATTCAGAAACTGCAAATAATTTCTCGTTTTACATTACGAAACTTTGTTGTGTTAGGTTATCTCAAGGAGATATGGTGTAAAAGGTTTTAAGCTGGTGGATCAATGGACCCGAGGTTTTTGAATTTTGATTAAGTTATAACGTGATTTTATCCCATACCCAGTTAGTTCCTCCGGAAACTAAGCTAATGCCAGCAACATAACATGCGCTTAAGCCTTAACTAAAGCCGTTTTGAATACGTAAAACTGTCTGTCAAGCGTTTAATCGATATTCATTTATTTATTTTACAATATTTTCAAACCCATCAAGTTTATACGTAATCAGAATTTCCTTGCATTAGGACAAAAATACTTAGAAACTGCTCTATTTGATAAAAAAACGGATAGAATGATAGGTATGACACATTCCACAGAGACTGATGAAAGTCTGTGAATGTAGATTAGTTATTACATTATAACGTCGAAAAAAAAAAAATAACATTCTTTTACTGTCACATGTAATGTCTACTGCGCAAATACCGACGTCGGTATTTAACGGTTCGGACATGTACTAATGTAGCGGACTTTAAAAACAAGGCCGGATATTTGTGCCCCATAAAACAACAACTAGAACTGTTTATTCTCTGTACTAATGCTACAACTTAAATGCCTTCAACTCACCAATTTATGAGGCATACACTCTTTTTTTTATAATATACATAGCTGGAAACTTCGCTGCTTTCAGCCTCGATATTTTCATAAAGTTGAGATTGAGATTTTGTTAAAAATACAACTTTGCATAACATATATAAATACATATACAAGAAATTGAAAGTATGAAAAAGTTTTCTTAAAGTCTAAACGGCAAACATTTCAATCAATGGCTAAATACGGCACTAGCCGAGGTGTCCCTGACGTGTCCTATGCCAACCACTGGTTCTAAACGGAAATACCGTACCACTGGACATATTCTATCGACTTGTGATCTAAGAATATTTTTAAGAATATTTTGAGCATTGATAGGTAAAAAATAAGAATATCCAGCTTTGGTCTTAAGAACAGTATTCTTATACTCTCCAAAAACGTGTTCAGAAAGAAAAGAACTTCACTGTTATTCTGTGGTTATAGAAGGTTTTTTTAATAGATTGCATTGCAGTTTTACCCTGAAAATGAACAATATTGTTCGAAAATATTTGGAAACTATTTTATTAACTTTACCTTGATTCTAACCATTTCAAAACAGGCGAATTATGACAAAAAAAATCACATTGCTGTTGCGACATTTTGCGCCAATTAAGGTTTTATTTGCATATTTCCTAGACGCTTACATAATCCAACGTCTACTGAGAGACTCGGATCAGGTAAACAGAAGAATTGAACTCGGTCGATTTTTGGACCCTTCCGATCCTAAGCCCTATTTTACGAGGCCAGGTTCAGTTGGATGATTCTGTTTTGATCTCCCATGTGATCAGATTTAAATTTTTGTGAAGTGCAAGACACCCAATCTTTGTTGGGATGGAAAAAAAGTTTCGAACTTCGCTGTTATTCGGTGGTTATAGAAGGTTCTTTTTTTGAAACAAATCTTCTTGTACTTTCTATATGTTAGTAACTTTTAAAAGTTTGATTATAATATGTATTTCTTTTTTATAACGCGAAGGGAGAGGACACGTACTCCAGACAGTGCAGGCGATGTTTTCCATGAAAGAAGTGAAGATTTCAGCGGTCCTTGCAAACGTCCATTGTCCTTCTTCAGAGCTATTGATGGCAACGAGAAACAGCGCAAACCTCAATCGTTTGAAAATCTAATGGCCGAGTACATTTCTGGATACAGTGATAACCCATCCCAAGACATCAACACCACGCCTGACTTGAAAGAGAATCAGGAGGATGTTTCTAGTGGTCAGTATTTGTTCAAAATCAGTGATTCATGCAGTTGAATTGTTTAATCTTAATAAAAGAAATTATTCGTGTTCAATTCAATCTTTGAAATATGTACCGGCTTTTGTAATTGCTCGTGATGACGAAAACAATAAACCAAACGTTACTTTATTGAAGCGAAGAAAGTTTTTTGTCCGTGTAAACTTGGCTTTATATATGTTGAACTGTTTAACGTATGAACTCGATGTCTGAGCTGGGTTCTTCAAAAGTGGGACAACTTTAATGCTGGGTAAGCATTTTTGTCACCGAGGAAATATTTACCCTACATAAAAACGACTACTTGGATTTTCTCAGGAAACAGACTATCACCTTCAGAATTGAAGCCCAAAACAGTTTTTACAAGTGGGAAGAAGAAAGATGCATTGTAATTTTAATCCTGGTGTGGTCATAATCATCTTTTGAACAACTGTGCTCAGGAGGAAATGTTCTTCATAAAACGTTTTAACATTTTCTCTTTGTTCTTATTCCCGGCAGGCAATCCTTCCTCGCCATCGGATTCCTCTTCAAAGCGTATGCGCTTATATAAGTGTGAACGGTGTAACAGCCAGTACTTTGGTCTTGCTAGTCTGCGTTCCCACTGCCGTTCGGTGCATGGCGATCAGAAGTATTACAAATGCCACGTGTGCGGCAAACTGTTCAGTCACCCCAGCAGTCGTAACATTCACCTCCGACTGCACTCAGGGGAGAAACCGTACCAGTGTGAGACCTGTGGCAAGCGCTTTCGCGTCTCCTCTCATCTTAAGGATCACGTTCGGGTACACACTGGTAAGTACTGGATCAAGAGTTTAGGCCCGTGGGATGGGTGCGTACACATCCTCCCCACTGGATGGAGCGAACGTTTTTGCATTAGTTTTCATTAAAATCTGAAATTCTAAGTAGAAGTCTGAGAGAAAAAGCTGAGCAAACATATTAGACGCAGCTGTAGCTAGCAGTGTCTTGTATTATTTTGAGTGGAATCCATAACCGGCTCTTGTCAAGAAATGTAAATCACCATAAAAAAAAGCAGCATATTGTCGCAACACGGACTAAGATTTGTACTTTCTTTAATTGGATTAGTACAGCACACACTATCGGTAAAGCATGAACACTATCAAACCTTCAATATTGATTGAAGATATGTATTTAACCTTTTTTTCCCTTTTTTACCTTTACAGGCGAGCGTCCTTATGTTTGCGATGTATGCAACAAAGGTTTCAAGCAATCGAGTGATTTGAAGAAGCACAAGCGCACGCATACTATGGACAAACCTTACAAGTGTCCCGTGTGTCCGCTGGCCTTCACGCGGTCTCATCACTGTCGTGGTCACCTGACTGCAGTGCACAAGTTTTACCGCTGTGCAGTCTGCAGTGCTTTGTTCACCTCGGACGAAGCTTATGAGACGCACAAGAAAGTTCATCCAGGCGAGTCTTTCTTTCCTGATTCAGGGCCTCAGTTCGCCAGTAACAATGGAAATGGAGATAAAGATTCCTGTGAGGAGCCCAAATGCTCCAGCCCTGCTGCAGTGGATATTCTACAGAATGAAAATAAACCATTTATTGAGGAAGATCGCAAAGAGAGAAACATTCAGGGTAACTTGGTACAATCGGCTGGAGATGTACTCGAGAAACGTAGGGAAAATGCTAAATTGAAGTCAGACTATACCGAGTTTAGTGACTTAGTTTTTAGCCTTTGTAAAGATAGAAGGGTCGATCCAGAAGTATTGCGGGGCTTTATAGAGCTGAGCTCGAGCTTTCAGAACAAGCTCAAGGATTTAAACCAACAGCCATCCGAACAAAAAGAGGATTCTCTGCTTGTAAAGGAGGAAAAAGATGAGTTTAACTCTAGAAAAAGAAAGTTGGGCGTATCTCTTGCTGATGACGAAAAAGGTCTCAGTGACAACGATGATTTTCAGGGTAAAGAAAGGAAAATCTCGAGTGGGAGCGACAGCAGCATCAAATCGTGTCACCGGGTCTCTGTTATTCAGTATCATGGCAGCAGCAGCTCCAAACAGGAAACGCCTACACCTTCTCCTGCTTCGAGCTATGTCCCTAGTGCTCGAGATAGTCCAACTTCAAGTATTTGCAATGACAGTCCACCAACAACTCCTAGGTTGCCCATCCCTTCCCCGTCTTCATCCTCTGCTACCTCTTCTTCTACCTATAGCGAAGCACCACCATCATCTCAGTCTAACAGCTTTTACACTGCAGTTCCTAACAAGACAACGAAGTTCTCCTATGAAGTTCCCGTTTTCGCACCTACTCCTCCTGCTGGATTAAACCTTGAGAACATGCATGAATTTACCTATCGCAGATCCTTTCCAATCGGTAATCCAAGCTGGACCTGCCATGTTGGAATGGACTACAGGATGATGGATAGTGGAAGATATGGCGCTGCTCCTTCGCACAGTCTGGGAACTTATCGCCATCCAATTTATCCAGAATTTCCCGATAGATCATTTAATAAAGGGGAAGTAACAGAGTCGGCCGAATTACTAGCGCTTAGAAGGTTTTCAAGTAGCTCTGGGGATAGCACCACAGAGCAGTTGAAGGATCGTGAGCCACAAGAACCGGATGTGGACAGTCAAGGTAACACGATGAAGCGTCGAGATAGCAGCTTTAACGGAAGATTCATTGGAATAGCACCAAGGCCTGTCTCCGAGTGTACTTCAGGTGAGGAATGTTTATTCTATAGCTACGTTGCAATCATGTTTGTGATGAAGGCGACAGTGAGATTTGGTATTTGTGTGCGGGGATGAAAGAGAATCTTTAAAATGTGTATCGTTTGTCAAAAGCTGCGGTAACAATAGGGTTTGTTTCCTTGGATAATAAAAACGTTTAGGCCACGGCGATTTGTGTTGTAAGTATAACAGATAATTCTCGAGTGAAATTACCAAAGGGGAATCTCCACAGATACATCAAAAAGAACAAAATGATAACCCATGACAGTTCCATAGCTAAAAAGCTTGCATACAGGGAACCCGAGTTCGGCTAAATTAATCATGCAGTAGCACTGGATAAACACAGGAAGCCGCCCGCCAATTTAGACGTCATTTGCATTATTTAACCGGGGACTTTGTTCACGTGTAATCGACGGCGTCTGACTAAAATAAAATGCAAGTCAAACCCAACCCAAACCGAGTCCCCGCTGGAAAGTTTCTAGTGTAACCACAGCTATAGTTTACTGGTAGGTTTGTACACTAAGAAACCACAGCTTTAGGTCTGGTTGTCGTAGTATCATTGAATTTGTTTGTTTTAGAAGCAAGTATTAACTGATAGTGTGGTGGACTGTTATTTCATCAAATACTTCTAACGCAAAATTCTATATTACTGTAATAGACATATCTTGTTGACCTAAATTACTTGCCTGGACATCAGAGTGCATTCTTAAAATCTCGTGTTATTGTTTTTAGATGATAAGAGTATCAAGGAAAATTCCACAAAACCCGCTGAACCTGTTACGAGCGAAGAATTCGCCGAGACTGAACAGAAACCTTACAAGTGTATCGTGTGCAACAAATCGTTCTCTCGTGCCAGTCTTCTGAAGCAACACACGATCATCCACATGGGAAACAAACGATTCAAATTCAAGTGTGAAGTATGCAGTAAGATGTTTCGAACAAGGAGCCACCTACGGGATCACGTCCGCATCCACACAGGTAAAATAGTTAAATCGTAACGCTAGTGGGATGTGGCTTTGAAAGATAAACTCAAAAGTTCAGCACTTGCATGGGGTGACAGTAGTAACTGGTAGCCACTATATTGGGCACTTTGGCCACTGGGAAGCGGGTATATTACCCCGAACAGTTAACAAACAGACTCAGGTTCTCAAGTCGATAATAATGTAAAGTGAAAGCATAATGCCTGTGGGAGAGGTAAACTCGCAAGTTCAGCACATGCGTGCTAATGGCAACTTGCAGCCAGTATAGTGAGCTCCATGGACACTATAAACTCATTAAATCTACCCTTAAATAAAGTGAACTTGAGTGTTAGCATCCGTGGGCAGCTGCTGCTTCGTCCTTGTAAGGCCGTGTCAACACGGTACAGCTAACCTGAAACAGGCTCAGGTTCTCAAGGAGAAACGTAGAAGATTGCAAATAAAGGTGTTGTTTGCAATTGTTTGAGAACATTAAGTAAAGTGAAATATATTGAAGATCGAATATCATCTTCTAACTGGCAAAACTAAGTAAAAATCGTTTGATCTGGCTAAGATGAATTTCGATTGTTACACGTTTTGCATTATCTAATTTATAGCCCACTTCAATACTTCGTCTCCATAATAGTATTGTCTGATTCTTACAAAAGCGGGATGCGATAAAACCGTTATTTTGTAGCTCCAAACTTTTAGCCCACGTAAATAAAACTTATTCAGTTTTTTTTTAAATTAGTGGAATTATTTATTTTGTTTTCAAAATGTGCTAGATTCCCATTCCCTAATCGTCTTTTACTTAAACTTGCTATAGGTGAGAGACCATTCAAGTGCCACATTTGTTCCAAAGCCTTCAAACAATCCAGTGACCTGAAAAAACACGTCAACCTGCACACCGGCCTCAATCAGTTTAAATGTGATGTCTGCGAGCTTCAGTTCCGACGTGCGGATGCGCTACGCAAACATCGGCTGGGCCACTCGCAAGGGAACACGATGCTTACGTGTGAGACTTGTGGCAAAACGTTTCAGCACATCAGTGCATTACGACATCATAGAGCTGCTCACACAGGTGCGTGGAGTACAGATAATAATTTGACAGAAGAAGTTAATTAAAATGTTATTTTTCAAGAAGTAAGTTTGCACCAGACATTTTGATCATGTGCAATAACTATATTTATTATATGGCAAGCTCGCTGAGCGGGCAAGATGAAGCGAATTGTGTGTTCTGATTGGCTGCACGAGCAGGCAAGATAGACCCATATTGCTGGCTTGGCGAGAGCTACATATGCGTTATTGAACAAGCGTGAGGTCAAGATGGCTGGATATTGGCCTCGTTCTTTTATTTTTTTTGCATTTTCATTGACGTCGACTTCGTCTCGGTCCGTAATAACACATGAAAAGAACTTGGTCAATATCCAGCCATCTTGACCTCATGCTTGTTCAATAACGCATATGTAGCTCCCGCTAAGTGCCAATGAACATAGTCAAAGAAAATAGGGTGTCAGCCACTGCTGTTTATGTGAAATCTTTTTTAGCAAGATGTTGAACGTCTTCCAGATAACGCAGTAACCTCCTCAACCGATAGTTGCTTTGTTTGGTAGATACATACAGCTACAGTTGGTGGGGGAATAGAAATAGATACAGGTGTTTCTTTAGTCTCTTAAACATAGCTTTTTTTTCTTATCAGGTACCGGTACAACTGCACGATCGACAGGCGTCATGTACAGATGTAACATCTGCTTCAAAACTTTCACAGAGGCTTCGACTTTTAAGATGCACGTGGAGAAGCACACGGAGGAAAAAGTGGAGCAATCCCCTACGGACATTTTACACTGCAAGATGTGCTCTATGGCGTTTACAAACAAAACTGAATTTGGTGATCATATGAACATTCACACAGGAAGAAAACCTTACAAATGCACGACGTGTACCAAGGAATTTTGTATCGCCGCCCATCTTATTGACCACACGCGGATTCATCACTTACATCTGCCGCATTCACCGCCCTCCCATCCGATACCTCCACATTTGCCATTCCTAATAGCTGCTCGACAGTGAGCGTAGTCGAACCTACTGTGTTAACATTACTCAGCCTTACAGGGGAAGACTATCTGTTTTACGCCCAAATGAAATGGATGGAAACTACAAGAAGTTGTGTGAAATTGAGAACAAATCTGATAATCAGTAAACTGAATAAAAAACAACTGACAGATAGGTAAAGGACGTCAAAATGCTGGTAACGTTATTCGAAAATTCCAGTGGAACGGAATGAAAGAGTTAATAATATTCTTGTTTATAATTTCGACTATATAAATCCTTTTCACGCTTAGCGTAATACAACGAAATGTTTGATATATTAGAAAAAGGATTTTACTATCAAATTTGTCACATCTGTATAAGTAAGACTACCACCTTTTAAAGATATAGCCCCGAAAATAACAAAGGAATTAATATTTAAATCTAAACATTTTACAAGAAAATGTATAGTCATGCTAAGCACATACATTTTCTTGCAAAAACCCAACAAAAATTGTTGACTTTAAATATTCACAAATTCGCATATTTTAGGCCACTCTCATCAAAACTTTTCACTTTTACTGTTATGGGTGTGACAAATTTGATGCCGATTAACAATGTCACACTGGAATGAAAAAGGTCTATTGGTAAAGATCCGGGGATTAAGTGTTTTTTTTTTATCATGACAGTTTTCTCTTTATAGAAAACTTCAAGTCTCAAATGGCTAAAAGCCGTAAATTATAAAAACTTTAATAGCAATAAAAAACACATTCAAGTAAGTCTGCAAATATTGAAAACTACCTGTAGATTTTCCTGTTTGTTAATGTTTGTATATATTTTGTATGAAAATGAGAAAAAAATTAATTTGTAGAAGATATTTTATTGGTTAAAACTAAACCTTCTAAAATGGAGATAATTTTTTAACTTTATTACTAAAGTATGGAACGTTATAGATATTATTTATATAGTACTAGATCGTATGTAAAAAATGGTTGGACTGAAGATAAAATGGGGTGAAATGTTATTGTCTAACGAATATCAAAATCTGAGATACCTAGCATCTTTTAACAAACAACTGTCAATTAATGGAACTGAACGCCTTGACACACCTTGTCGTATCAGTTAAAACTACATCTGTATAGGATTCCAGAAGTGTGATTTTAGAGTAATTTGAAATGAATTTAAAGGTCTTCAATTTTGGTTTTAGACAATGTAATCTCTGCAAACAGTTACATAACCACGAACCTTTTCTCCATGACACCTTTTATATTTAACACATACACAAAATACATGAAGTTCTTAAAATATGGCTATTATGACGTAATGCGGTTTGATGATTTTTCATCGCGGGCGCAGATATGGCGTCTCTCAGCAGTCGACAAGCTCATTTTATAATTTGGTTTTAGAGACACGTTTTGACAAATCGCTCTTAAAAATTCCATTTCTGGAACCCCAAACAGAAGCAGTTTGACAGTTGAAAATTCAGTGTGAATTCTGGCGTTTGGCTTTCCTTTAAGACAACTGTTAAAGCTAAATAAATTCTTTTTACAAACAAAATTTTAGGGAACTTTGTGATATTGGAAATGAAACCTTGTTTGTACTATAGCAACACACACAATTCAATCCCAATTTCAGATTTTGTTTGATTTCATTGTATTTTTATTATTAAGAATCTAAAAAAGTCTTGAACTCCATTTTAGCAACGATACTTCTAAACTTACTATTTCAAACTTTTATTCTGATACTATCGGTTATATCATAGCAAAAAGATAATATGACGAAGTTTGTGGTAACAATATATACTATTGTGTATAGTACATAGAAAGTAATGTAAGTATCATCACTGCAGAGATATAAATGAAAAAAACTGTAAATAATAAATTAAAGTCATAAAAATCTTTCCGTTTCTTTACTTAAGGGCCTATGTCTATAAATATCAAGGATCGCCGGAGAGTTTGCAAAAATCAAAATTTCTGATACTTTACTTCATTGACAAGTCTGAGAAATTATTTTCGAAAGTATTACTTTGTCAGTCGAAATGCTTAGTTTTCGAAAAATCCGGAAAAACGAAAATACGGGCTTTTCTTAATTATTTAAATATGCAAAAATCACACTCAAATTTAATTTCATGAATTTCAGTGCGCTTGTATTCTGCCATTTCGAAATGACAGAAAAGTAGAAAACTTTCAGATCTTATATGGCTTTCCTACTTTTCACTAGCTGGTGCCATTTTTGAAAATTTTTCGAACTCGTGGAGTAGTTCAAGCACACCGAGCATATTGGAACAAGGGGATCTGGTGAGCCTACACTGGGTTGCCTGCCAAGCAGCTTTGATCTTTTCTCGAAAACAGTACTG
>JAODFW021067236.1:0-16629 GCA_027575235.2 Palythoa mutuki | reverse complement strand
CCAAATACAAGAAGTTGAAAACTGTCGAGAATATTTTGGTTTCGTCGATTTTGATTCTTGCATTCAATATAACATCAACGAAATGATGTTGACAAACATACAAGTGAAATTTTATTTTACAAAAATTAAACTATGGAAGATTAATGTAAGACGCTAATGAGGAAACTAGTAATGAAAATTAATATACCATCTCAAAAACTTTCAAAGACTACCGACTCAAAGTACAGTTAGTTACTAAGTGTTTCTAAACGTTAAAAACTCAGCTAAAAAGTTCTTGTTTGGAAGATAAGTTTTATTTTAACAGTATTTTAAAATCGAATGCAAAGACAGTATTCGATATCTAAAATGAACAAAATTTGTTGAACATTTTAGTTTTATCGAGAAAATGCTGCAGGAATAATACCATAAAATAACATTTCAAATGGATACCATTCTACACGCCTTTTTGTATAAGAACAATTTCAAACGAACATTTAGTTTCAAAGTGACAGTCAACAATCAAACCACGGATAGAAAAATACAATCAGTTTTTAAAAAGCAACAAAACGCAACCAAACCGAAAATGTTATTGACAGAAACGCAACGCGCTAACAAATTCATTCCTTGTTGAAAAAAGGCCCATCTTACAATACAGCGAAAACATTAGTAAAACTAGATATTTAAATTTCCGAAATAATATATATTAATGTTTTTACAAGAATAGTTTTAAGAGAGCTGAGGGAAGGCTCAAATTCTCGTAAAAATTTAAAACTAAAAAAAAACAGACAACGGAATGCTAGCCAAAATTTACTTATTCTTATTTCAAAAAGCGTGTGAATTAAATTTGTTAGGTTTCGTTGGTGCGACTATATCTTTATTTTCTTCAAGTTAGTGAACACGAAGAGAGGTGTAGTTCAAAATGACCTTTCAGCTGAAACCACCATCTTTTGGCAAACAATGTACGCTTGAAGTTTGAGAGAGTCAGTAAACACATGTCGTATCCAGGTCCCACTCGGCTTGATAGCAGTTCGTTGATCCCGTTGTATTCATGGTGTGCGTGTGCGTGTGGTTGTGGTAGTGTTGTGGTGGAAAATGGGGTTTAGGGTAGGGATCTTTAGGCATGCTGACAATCTGTGATGCGGCATGGGTTGCGTGTGACGTGATTGTCACAGGCTTTGCCTCCCGACATTCAGGTTTGATGTAAGGTTTTTGTGAATCAGGAAACGCCATACTAAATAAAGCCTCGGGACTGCACACAAACTTGTAAACGTACCGTTCCCCCGCCACTTTTTGCATGATTCCTTTCTCGTAGTAATACCTTAGAGACCGACTGAGTTTGTCATAGTTCATAGCAGGTCGGTTTTTCTGTATTCCCCATCTTCGCGCGACTTCTTCCGGATCAATTAGCTTGAATTCCATGCCTCGCCCTGTCCATGCAATAAACGATGAACAGTCAGGTTCGTCTAATAGAGCAACCAGAAACTGCCAAAGCTGTAATGAGCCCCGCCGCTGGAACGTTCTGTTTTCCGGGAAAGTCATTTCATGCGGTGTCTTGAATTCGGGATTTGCTGAAATGCAATCGGCAAAAAGAGATTAGTGGTTTAATTTCCTTTCATAGTGTATTCTCAACGAACACGAATAAAAGTATATACACTGTGTACGTCTTTACAAATATGCTTATAGAAATGATAAAACTTAATAGGATTTAATGCGCCATTTTTCTCTTTACTTATCAAACAGCAAAAACTTTCTGCACGGTTTTTGTCCGAGCGCAAAAGTACAATCTCAACGCAGTATAAAAAAATAGAAATGAAAACTGATATAGCAAAATTAATAACATTTAAGTTGAACGTAGAGTGACAAAGCTTTGGCTTGCTTCAGTTTGCAAATCTTAGTAAAACAATCAAACGTTAACAGAGTTTCATTTTCATTAAAGCTCAGCAGGTATTTGTTGCTATGTCAGTGTACGGTAAAATCTAGTTAACACACACAAGGCTTAATATCTGAAATAATTTCAAATTTTCAAATTGTTGTTTTCAGCTGAAACCGTTTTAATTTTACAACACTTCTAGTTCTATTTTAACTCTTATTCTTGAAAAACCTTTGGCGGTGTGATAGATTTTGTTCCAGATTGAAACCAAAGCAGCCCACACCAACGCGCCAAATAAGTTCGGCTTTTTTGAAAATCTAACGACGTTTCTTTTACATCAATACTGGCGATTGTTTTCAACGGACAATCAGACCTCAAATTCATTTTTAAAAATCCTTCAAGAACTCAGTGAAACTTATTGCTGGCTCTTCACAACTCTAGTTATTTAACAAAAACAATTTGTTTTTCTAGAAAGAATACCATTTTCTGCAAGCACAAATTTGTTTTATAAGTAATAATGGCCGCTGGTTCAAGGCGCCACAAATGCATCCTCCAATAAACTGTGTCCTCTAGATTCTTAGTATATCGACAAAGTATCGACAAAGAAATTCATGACCTTATCTGAAAAAACCAACAACAACAACACAGCTAGATTAAGTTAACTTTCATGAGAACTAAGGTTGCAAGATTTTTAAAATGAAACTCTTAATGTCACGATTAGCAATAAAGAAAAATAAAGTTTAAGTACACGTCGGAAAAAGATATTTATATTACTAAAAAAATTTCAACTGGGTCTCCAAATTGCTGTAAAAACGTGGTTTTTCGCACCAGCGCGCGGTGGCGACGTGCAAAATAAACTTCCTAGCAGTGGGTGCGGCTCAGTGTTGAGAGAAGATAAATACTTGTCATTTAATGATTAAAACAGGATGTGGCGGTTATTTAAAAACACTAAAAGAGATATTTTTCTTTTTAACTGTTTTTGTGTCATTCCTTTTATTTTCGAAAGGAAAAAGTCGAATGAGTTACGACTAGCTCAACTCTTACATCAATCATTTTAGCTCTTTCAATTGCCGTTTTAAGCATGACTAATGTTTGTAGCATAGACAGAAAAAGAGAAGGAAAAAATAATTCCAGCCTATGCTTAGCACAAAAAGAAAGCACTAAATTGCAAAGAAATATTTTTTTACTAACGACAATCGTTAAGTTTGCCTAACAAATTCGCAGTTACACTTCTTTACGAGTGAGCAAGTCAACTTAAAACTTGTTAAAAACCATTTTCAAATACCAGTATTTCACTGAAAACAAAAATATTTTTGTTTGAATCCAAGCTGTTTTAAGGATTTTCATGGTACTTTTGCAATCGCAAGTTTTATTAAAAGCAGCAAAATGATGAAGACAACTTTGGAGAAGAAAAGAGAAATTTGTTTTTTAAACCGAGCAAATTCTTCCCAATAACTGCTGTTTTACTTTTCAACAACACGAACGCATTTTGTAGTGGTCTAAAAATTGCGATATAAATATACAATTTAGGTGTTTAAGTGCGAATTTATCGGCAATATTCATTCGTTGGCCATATTTTTTTTCAGCAAGCCCAGTTGAGAACTAACAGCGCTATGTCAGATGTCTTTCTATTCATAATGAATATTTTTAAAATTATATTGTTTATCTTGAGCGCGACTATTGAATGAAAAGTTTATGTTTCGTGGTGCGAATTAATAGGCTAGTAGTTCTTTGAAAGTTCGCATTTTGTTTTTAATTAAGGTTTATTCCAAGGTTTGCAAAATCCACCTGTCCGAAGGATTTGAATAGAACCTAGGTAGCGCTTTTGAAGATTCGTTTTTGAAACTTATCTAGTTTCGCAGATCTTTAGTCTCTGCACCATAAACCATGTTTAATTGCGAATAAACAACATTACCCCAATCAACAAAGGACACTTAATGCGAAATAGGTTTCTAAATTGAGATATTGAAATTCAAAAGACCTCCAATCGATTTGATATGAGAAAGGGGGAAATACCAGATGACGCCCTTCTATTTTGTCAGTCCTTAATTAATGGAATAATACCCAGCAATGGGTTTCGGGCAATACTGCAGTATATTGACTAATAATTTTTTTGAATAAGTTCCTCAATGGGTGTGAAAAATTGGCGATTCAAAACTACCACAGGATATCACATTTGTATTCGTTGACTCACTCAAATAAGAATTCTTTTTCAGTTAAAACTTCTAGTGCAAAACTTAATTAGATTTCATATTGAGTCAGATTGATTGTCTTTTCACAAAGGAAAATTTTATTTATACATTAATTGTAGCGCAAAACGGAATCGAATTTTCGTTTTTAATAACAGCGGCCAACAGTGAAAGCTTATCCAAAAAGATTGACTTGGCATCGAAAGAGCAAAAATTGTTATACTGGGTACTTAAATATTGTTGATCTTGCAGTTTAGCGCGATATGAGTAGTTTTGGTGATTTTTGTTTTGTGTGTTTTGTGTTCTTTATGAGTAACTCTGCTCCTAACATCCGGGAACTTCTTAGAAAAAACAGTGCTTCTAAACTAATCCTGTGCTAATTTCTTTTAAAAAGGAGTTTTCGCGCCGCTTGCTGTGATACAAAGTTTCGCTCAATCTTGATGAGGAGATTTTCACAAAAACTTCCTGCGTTTAATTAACGATTAGTTATATAATGATAAAATTGTCTTTCACAACGAAACAAATAACGACGTATACTCGGTATTTTTTTAAAACGATGATCTCGATTACCTCAAACGTTATACCACACCGTGTCAAACTGAGAGGTTCAAAATTGGTGCAATTGCTTTCGGAAAGCAGCAACTTTTGTTTAATGGCGATATAAGGCATAATTGTGCTAGGTGACAACTATGATAAATATCGGTCTCGTTTTTTTCGTATCTCTTTAAATTTAGTGATATGGCGGCCCACTGTTTGCAAAAATCAATTAAGTCGTTTCCTTTAATAGTCTTTGCGCGCAGAAAAGCTTTTAGCACAGAACGCATATCAGCAGTTGAATCATATATAAATGAGACCTTTTTAGGACAAAGAAGAAGAGAAAGTCTTATCAAGAAAGCTCTAACGCACCGGAGTCGTCATTTCTTGTTATTAAAATCGCTTGAGACAATGTGGCGACTTTCTTGCAGTGGCGTTTGTACCCCGTGAAAACACAACAGCTGCCACGAAAAGGATTCGATTCAAACAATTATAAAAATTGTGAACTGCCCCCTTAATGCTTTAAATTACAGAATCCGATAAACCACAACACAGAAAAGAGCAACCGCAAAACAAGTTTTAGTGAAACGAATAATACTTTTACGAAATGTAGCAAATTGTTTATCCCACAAACTTGACGCAAGTAAAACTCTATAATGTAATAATATTAGCAACAGCAATTTCTTCCGCTCACTCAAGTAGCTGTATAAATATCATTCGATAGAAAACCGGTTTCAGAACACATGAACTTTGTTGTAATTTTATCGAGTGTCTAGATGTTGAAATGTAGAAATCTTCAGAGTGACTTATAAAGCGGTTATTTCTGGTGGTTTCATAAACGTTTAAGATTATAAAAGTGGTGTGTTGAACAAACCCCGCGGCTTCGTCTTAAGTTCATGTTGAATGCTCTTAAAAACTAACCCTAAAACATATGCTCCCGAGGCAATACTCTATCAGGCAGCTGAAACAAAACCTATACTAGCTTTTTATCTTCGTCGAACACAACAACAAAAATCACAAATAAGATGAATATCGGGAAAAAATAAACAACGTAACTTTTAACAAAACACACAGCTACTACAAAAAACTCAATCGTTGTATTAAAGAAAAAGTGTAAAATTCGTCTTACCGTGGCCATTTCTGTACTCCTTGAGAAAATCTTTCTGGTCCTTGTAGTCGCGATAATCTTTGTATTCTTTCTGATATTCCTTGTAGCGCTCGACATACGGGAGGGGTTCGTCATAAAACGAATGAAGGTTGGGGTCATACACTGAGCTTGCTGTTATAAACAAGAATACGTTGAGACAAATTATTTGAGCATTAAGGTTTCTAATAAAGAGCATTGGGAGTGATTTTATTGTAGTAAAGCAGGATTTACGAGCTGAATGCAATAACACCTTTTGTTCAAGTTTTGTTTTGATGCGAACTCGCTTTAGACCCAAGTTTTTTGATGTGTTATTGTGGGCAACATCTTCTGCAGAACGAAAGTTTTCAATTATAGTTTATCAAGTTTAGTTTAGATCAGCTCTGAGACCCGATATTTTTTTGGTAATTGCGCATTGAATGGTGTTAAGGCAAAAAAATTGTGCATATTTTACTATACGATAATCAAACGATTTTGCGGGAATATCGTTTTAATTACAAGTCGTAGAGAAAGCCACAGGATTCAGTTGACAAAATGCTCAGTTGTATATGTCCGGTCTTTTTCGTTAGAGAAAGAATTAAGTATTAATTTTTCGGCAACACACTTAGGTAATTACTAAGAATTAAGTTTTCCACAACGAATTATCTTTTCTAAACAAGTTGCATCGAATACTTTCCTCTGACCTCCTGCTGTAGGTATGAACAACTACAAAGGGAAAAATGTGAACAAACTTTGTGTAAAACGTACGATTAATGGCAGAAACATTATTTCTTTAAATTGTCTAGAGATGAAATGATTTTAAAATCGAAAGTAATCGATAAACTCACAAATATCCACATGGCAACTTCGTGTTCAGCCATGTTTATGCTCAGCCGTAGCAAAAACGCATGTCGGATCTTCCGTATCGTTCGTACCATAAAAACACCCTGTATCCTAGAAATAGGCCTATTTCAGTTTCTAATGACAATAATTCGAACGGAATGTCACGTAAACTAAATTTTTTCGAACTGGCAAAGGAAGAGGAAAAGGAAATCGCAACCGTGAAAATAAAGGAAGAGATAAGGTAATTCGTGTCCACGGCAAGTATTGTAACATTGTAGCCTTTGAGAAAAGGAAATCTTACCGGATTATGGCAAAGGAAGTCAGTCTTCACACAAACACATGCTGACAAGAAAGAGGTTTTTTTTGTACGAGTTAAAATATCGACGCGTTTCCCGTTCGTGAGTGTTTTAAAGTATAGACTCTTAACTCGTTTATCGTTTCCGCCTTTTCTTGTTGACAAGACGTTTCCCGTTTACCATTGTAAATATCCTGTTCTTTACTATAAATTTCAGTTGTATCTTCCCGATATTATAAAGTTTCAGTGTTTAAGAGTTTGAACAACGCGTCGTTTTCCGATAAGGCGACTCAAAGCAACAACAAACTAAACTTACCGTGGTGAAATTTGATATTCATGTTCTCTTGTTCAGAATTCACATCAAAAACATGATGGAATAAGGAATAGTTTTCAACGCCATACAACAGCGGGATACATAATTAGGAAAGAATAACTTTGAGATGAAAATGGAGTTGTTGAATTTTTGTTCAAGATACACCACTATTTTAAACCACGAAATTCTTCACAACTGGAAAACTAATTGAACTTATTTGTGGCCAGTTTGCAGCCATAAACACCTGTGAATCGCCGTTTTGAGAAAACTAGAATCTGAACACTAAAGGAGGAAGATGTTGAATGCAAATAATTTCGACTCTTTAAAGTATAATATTGTTTGAAACACAGTTTGGTTCCAAAACGGAAGAAAATGAGCTGAGTTATGTTGGAAAACGAGGCATTTTGTCATTTTTACTGTTACTGCGATAACACTCGGGTTTGTTGGAGTATCTAATTGAAGAATTAATGTAGAGAGCGCGGTTCGTAGTCTTCTAGTTAAATATATTTGGTGGCCTTTTCATCGCCATTCAAAGCGTTGTTATTAAATCAAGAATATATACAAACTTTCGAAACATAAAAGGCAAACGAAATAATCTAGTTTTGTTATAAGACTATATTTATTTCTCAGTGATGTTGAAAGCTACTGACAAAGTGTTATTCTCAAGAATAAATATAATAGAACATTTTTTTATTCGAAGCTGTGTGATTAAGATTCCTTTCTTTCCAACAAGTTTTTAGAAATAGCCATTTGAAGGTTTTGAGTATTTTGAGAGAAAATAGAGGCAAACTTCGGGGGAAAGTTCGCCTACTTTACAAAACTTATTGTGTATAGTCGACAGAAAAGTTTATTATCTGAAAAAAGACCAGAGTAGAAGGAGAGTGCAATGAAAGCCATAAATTTAGTCGAAAAATCAATTTATACAAAAATTCTGTCACCGAAAATTAATTACATTTGTTAGCTATCATCTCCATATAATCGAAACTTTTCTTTTAAATTAAAGTGTGCTTTACGAAACATAAAACAAGTACATTTAGGAAAGTTCAATCGATGCTTGATTTTCTTTAAACTTTAATAAAAAAAAATTCTTAAAAGCATTTCTTGAAAGGTTTTATTTGTTCTTAAAGATGTGATTTTTGTTGTTTACATCTTTTCCACAGTTTTTCCAAACGATGTGCGTCATAGATCAGCCAGGCCGACTCCAAATGAAATTACCAGCCTCTCAAAAACAAAATGTTAGCGAGCAAAAATACAGCAACAGGAAACTTAAGATTTTTCAGTTTATTTCTTACCATAAATATCACTTTTCAATCCATCTGCAATTGAGTCGGATTTGCAACGTGTATTTTGTTTTAATCTCGTGTTTAGTATACTGTAGATTGCATTTTAATAAGAAAACGGGGAAAAAATCTATTCTAAAGGGTCGCACCCAAAGGACTAGAGATTTTGTGTGCAGGCAATATTAAAATCTCATATAGAACAGTTTTGAACCTAATTTTTGAGTGAAAGTGGGACTGCTTTTATGCCATTGACTAGTTCTTTCCTAGGGAAAAAAGTTTAAAAGGCTAATCAGATGAAATTTACCCCATTCAATTTCGGTCTCGCACCTGCCGCAAACAATATAGATCTTACAGTTTCATAACCGTGTGCCTATACTCAAAGAAAATTGAATTACACCTGACAATACGATGCAAATAGCTCTCTAAAACTTGACTAATTTTAAAAAGTTTAGAACGGCTTACAAATCGGTGGTCTATAAGGCGGCGTAAAATGTCTTCTAAATGAAGCTTGCTCTTTGTATAATTTAATTAGAATGTACAAACTGCAAACAAAAAGCCTCGGCGTGCGTGAAATCTGAAAGCGAGAGCGAAGTTTTGTAACAGAACTACGACAAAGAGTTTGATGATCAGTGGGGAGTCCTTGTGTGTATTCTTCGAAAAGTGAAAATTTTAGACAGAAAAAGTGAACGATTGATGTGTTGTTGACATTAAATAAAAGTATAAGACTGGATGAAAATGAATTAACAAGCAATTTCTCGACCAAACCCAGCCAGTGGTATAACACCAGCAATGAGATCCTAAATCTGAAAACCATGTGATGTTTATTTTGAAAACTTTGACATTGAAGAAAAGAGTATAATTTTAAGAACAAAATAAAAAAGGATGACCAAAATACCCCATGGCATCTGGCTTGAACCTGTCATATTTTCTTTTTCTGTTTGCTAAAGAAAATATTAAACCCCTTTTTCTCGAAAACCCTTCCAAAACATCTGCCGGCCAAATTTAAGATATTGTGCTTAGCTCACTCTATTACAATTAAAATTAATTTTAAAATTTCTATCATAAAATCAAAATTTTACATATTCATGAAGTCGTGCTATCAAAATGTCTAATTAGAATGAAAAAACAATGCGAACTATGACGTTCTAAATGAAAAACGTACCTTCTGTTGAGTTCGGTTGAAGGCCATAGCACTCGGTTTGTTGGTGAGCTTGATGATAGACCGACAAACTTTTCATATGTTCTGCTAAATAAAATTATTGCGAGTCAGTCAATCAGGAAAGGATATAATAAAAAGAAAAATAAAAAGACAGAAATATGTGGTCGAATTTATTATCCTTAACTCTTAAATTCAAAAAAATATTTTCTTTCATCGCACCTAACAGTGGATTTGGAAGAGCAAGACATACTGCACGACAAATAAAAATTAGACAAAATATTTTCGCCACCGCAAATTCGTGTTTTCGTGTTAATGGGTTTAGAAAATAGAATTTAGAATTATATTAATCTCGATAAAGACCTCGCAAAAACAGTTATTAGAAAATAAGTTCTAACGTCCGGAAAGCTTCAATGTAAATGAAGACCCTACTAAACTTACTCACTAAAAAAGTATTGAAAATTCTATTAAAAGTCGGCTTCAATCTCCGAAACGAAAGACTGTATAGGATACAGTGATACAACTGCATCCTCTTGGCAATCTTGAAGTATACATTTTATTTCTGCAAATCAAATTAACTCTTGAAAAAGAAAATTGTTGAATTATATGCGAGACTGGCAAAAGCGCAATGAACTTCACTCATTTTTTGCGGCACCTGAAATTAAGATCGCCGATAGATTACGAAAACAAGATTTCTCTCAAACGCGGAAAAAAGAGTCAGAAAGAAATGACAATTGCGGCAAAATACCTTGGTCGTAGGGATTATCACAGGCTGCGTAGTCAACGGGCTCTTGTTTGATGTTGGGGTAAGCTTGTGGTTGTACAGACTCGTATGCTGCCATAGTATCAAAGGCGAGTTGCCTATATCCCTTCACACAGTGAAATGACGCTGGTTGCTGGGTGCAGGTGTACACGACTGGCGAGTTATTTGAGCTGTGAGCATCGCTTATCATTTTTACGTAGGAACTTGCATCATTAGTCCCGTCCATGTTTGAAGTTAGAGAGCTACGAGGCGAGTGATGTTGCCTGCACGACGGCTCTGCCGGTTCTACTTTAATCCGGATGGCATAACTGGCTGCAGAGGTGAAATAGCCCCTTCAGACAAAAATACCTATTCAATTCCAAAACAAAACTAACGCGTTGAATGGTTCAAACAAAAAAGAACGCTTTATTTACATAATTGAAAAATGGGATGGGGGCAGATTTTAAAAACAAGCAAAATTTAGTACTTTTGTTCCGCGGAATAATACTTCTATACCGATTATTGTAATAAAACGAAAATCATTCACACAAAATACATAAATATTGCAAAAAAACCACGCGATTAAAGTTCATTTTGCGACCAAAATAGGGCTTCAAATTGTTTCTTTGATGTTTTCTAATTTATCGATTCGGATCTTTTGATGTCGAGTGATCTTTCCAATAGTCGTTTGGCTGGCTCCAAATTTATTATATTTGAAGTTTTAGGCTTTTAAAGTGATAAATAAACTGGCCGCAGGCGATCAGAGAGTTCACAGTCTACGAATCCAAGCTACTGATAGCAGTAATTATATTTATGTTCTGCACAAGACGTTTCACTTCTTGGCATGTGTTTACTAAGAAATCTACTTAATTAGATTTTTGATCAAAATACTCCTGGAGTACGGAAAGAATGGTTATATACTATAGATTTGGAAACTGTCTACTCTACAAAGTATCTAAAAACTCGGGAATTTGAAGTGAAACCAAAAAGTTTTTTGCACTTGTAAGTTTTACATTTAACTGTTGCTAAATCTGTTGCTCAAATATTTGAAACTTAATGTTTTATTTTGTGGTCGAGACTCACATTCTGTTGACGAAGTACCCGAGGAAGTTGTAGTATCCATTTGTGGTACAAACTGTTCATCGGTGTTCGTGGACGCCGGATAACTTGGTCGAGCTGAAATTAGTAATACTTTTTCAGCAAAATGTAATAGCTTATACTTTTATATGTTAAGATACCAGTTGCAATCAATAATTCACGGATCATACGCTACACTTTCAATCGAAGGCTCTATAGCTCGCGATCAAAGAAGGAAATTGAATCTGTCAGATTTTTTCTCACAAACCTTCGTTAATCCATTGTTCCTGCATTTGGCTGAGATCTTGAAACAATTCTGAGACACAAAATAGCGGAAAACACTTTAGAATTATTCTGTATTTCCAAGGAAACAATCACATTGTCTGTCCCAATGAGAGTTCAAAAGATTAAGACAGACTTTTTACCTTGCGAATCTAAGGTTAAGTTGTTCCCGTGGCTTGGCTGCCGTTCGTTTGGCAGGTAAGATTTTTTGCCCTTTTGAACTGTCCTTGTCGCTATTAACTGAACAAGAAATAATCAAATTAGAATGCTTTTTACGCAATATCGGATTGTTTTTCCTGTAAGGGAAAGTAAACCATCTTAGACGAGTTTACCTGAGGATACATGTGGGGTACCTCTTGATCGTACGTGGCTTGGAGTTGGTACATTATACTGGACTACGCTCTACTTACGCCGTAAACGTACTCTTATTTTGACAAGATTACTTCGCCAGTCAAACAATTGTTTGTCTTGTTGTAAGATGAATAAAATTGTCTTAAAATATAAACTAAAACTACACACAAATTCGAATTTAAAAATAAAAATAGAAACCTAAAAAAAAGAATTTCCTTTTGTATCGTATCCGACTACTTTGTTCACTTTTGTAGTTTTGTATGGGTAAAGTTAATTTCACAAGAAATCTTTTACGGCCCTTTCTAGATATCTTTCTCATACAAATCTTTCATTTATAGTTTCCGCGCGTTTGATTGGCTAAGATTTTTGTTCAATTTGTTGTATGATTGGTCATTTGCAACGAACAATTCAGCGAGTGTCAATTTCATCTTATTGACCAATTGAGAACAATAAAACCTGTTTTGGCACACGCTCGTACTGAGGATCTGTGAAGCTGTTCGCGCGTGGGTCTCGTGTAAAGGGAAATTAGAGCAAATAACAAACAATATTTCCGACTTAACCAATGACACGACGAGCGTTTTGATTCAAGCAGTAGACGTAACGTAGTTTTTATCGGTAGCTCTGTGGCCACTTTTCTTTGAAGGGGACTTCAATACACATGAATACATAATAGCAGTTGTAAGTTCTTTGTTCAAAAGTTCCAAACACGATCACAAAGACATATTATAAGTGATTGTTTACCTTGATCTTTTTAGCTGAAATGTCAGACTGGGGGCAATTTAATTTGCGTCGACGTGCGAGGTCAGTGTTTATATAGTACGTCCCGCTTCAGCCGTCATCAGCACTGACATTCACACACGAGCGAAAATCATGATTAAGAAAGACTTTTTATTACTTTTCTAGCACAACACAAGGATTTGATGAGCTCTGGACTTGATGCTTTCGATTAAAAGAGACGAAATTTAGGAACAATAAAAAGCGTGGAACCTGAACATTCATTCCCTTAATTGGCATTGTGTGGGGCAGAAAATATGTTAGCATGCCATTGTTTTGAACAAAACAGGTGACAACTGACTGCAGTGGGAGATATTTCGAAATATACTCTTCTTTTTCTTTTAGAAACATTTAAACATGTCGATAAACACATAAAAATATAATTTGATCAACTACAGAACGCATCTTTTCTTTCTAGTTCTTTCAAATGTCTCGTTTTTACGTTTTGCTGCCCATAGAGCAAAATGTAACTTTTTGAAATTTTATCTGCTATTTTCGAATGAATATTTTGGAAGCATAAGTGGACGCTGTTAAGCGTAATTTTTTTCCCACGCTAGTTTCTCACAAATTGATAAAAGTGAACACCATAAACCTCCGCTAAAATTCTTTAAAAATTCAATGCTTGCAACTGTTCAAAAACGTCACTCTTTTCTTTGACTTTTTCAGACATTTATTTCCGGGCGAACTGTCTAACTATTCCAAGTTATTTGAACACAATTCGGGAGCAGTTTTTAAAACCGTAGCATGTGAGTACATTTACTTTGACAGAAATTGACTAATTATCGCATAAGAATGCAAGAAAAGTGAAATGGTCTGGTCTTCAGCTCTCAAGTTCGAAAATGACTTGCACTTGCGTTTTGTCATAAAGTTTCCCTTGATAACAAATTTTTTGAATTTGCAGGTTTGAAGTGCTCTGGATATTTAGATGACTCGACGTTTACCATTAACCATTTAGTCCGTTTGCAGTCTCTGTTACAACAAATTCAGTGTGTATTTTCCGAAACCGCACTTTACCTTTACCTTTTTGATGTCGATAAACATCGAGTTCTCTGACACATTCAATCTGTTATGTCACGCATTTTTATCGGCCACGTAAAACACTGTACACTGTTTTGACAGATTCGCAATTTTATGAAGTGCCTCGCAAACAAATCTTTGGTAAGACGAATCCACACAACTATCTAAAGAAAATATCGCAATATGAACACAGATTTATCACGTCCAAGTTAATCAAAACATCAAAATGGTAATTTTCTGTCTGCGTGCCCGTTTGCTGTTTTAAGAGAAATTAAAACATAAATTAATTTTTAGCTACCTTCTCACGGTGTTGTAAATCATTTACTTTATTTTTTTTTTAAAAAAGAAAAATACAAAATACCATAATGATAAAATATATAAATATAACTCAACCGCCTATCGACACAATTTAATCTGTAAATATATTGTTACTAAACGAAAAACGCAGAGCGTGATTAGAACAGTTTAACAAAAAAAAACCCAAAAAACATTCTCACATCTTTGGGGGTTTTATTCTTTTTCGTTTCCTTCCTCTTGCTCTTCCTTAACAAAATTTCTTTTTAGTTGAAGCCTATCATATTTAGTGTTGTAGATGGCGAAGTAATGGCTAGATATACACAAGGCGCTTTCCTTATATTTTTTTTAATCACGCCAACGCAACGGTACTACTGCTGTCGAAAAGATCCAAAAAAACGCATTGCAAATAAGTCTCTTTCTAACAAAAATGTTTTGTGAAGAAACATTCAACTGATTTTTCTTTTCTTTAAGAGTTTGAATTCGGATTTATAAGTGAAAGTGGCGCGCTCCTGGCGGTCGGCAGAGTTAAAAGTAACTGACTTTTCGAGTTTCGAATCAAATTAGTCTTCAGTAGCTCAGAGTTGTGAAAATTGTCAAAAGCACCAGCTGCCAGATTTGTGAGTTGCCTACGTTTACTTTCTTTTTTAATATCTAATAACTCTGAGCATTGTTATGTTAGAAACGAGCGTAAAATGCGATCGCACCTTTCTGAAAGAACTTGCTCCCCGCGGAATCGAAAATGAAACGCAAAACTTTTAAACATGTAGCTGGTGTTTATCGTTACGTTTGTGCAAACGATAGTTTTTCTCTTTTCTGATATTTGACCAGCGCTTATCTCTTCGGAGTTAATTTTATTCACAAATCTAATTTATTGTTAAGTTTTGTGTGGCAATTGTTGTTTTTGCAGCCGAGGCCTTAAATGTTTACTTGGCATAATACACACGCCTTTACAGGGAAAGGCAACATTACATCTGGTTTTTAAAATGTCGTTTCTTTTCCTTGAGAAACCTTCGACTAAAAACACAAAAAACTATTTTAAAGTTTGGATTTTAGACTAAGCAATACTAATGACTAACTCTACACGAAAAATCTTCGAATCTGTGATTTTAAGAATTAAATTTAAAATGCGCGAATCACAACTTTTTCTTAATTAGGTGACAATTTCAAAGAGAACATGATTCTCATTTCAGCTGGTTTACAAACACTGATTGCTATAAAGCAGCAAATTACCTACCACAGTAAAAATTCTTTTATTTCTGGAAAGTTTGCCCTTTGTTAGACAAAAAGAAACGATTCATACCGCGAAAAATCTGTACTGTTTGAAGAACTTTTAGATTTTTTTATGAATTGATTCATCAAAAGTGCAAAAGTTACAAATTTCAGTTCAAATGAAAAAATGAAAATTGTGATGACGCACGACCGGTTTTGCACCTGTTAACCGCATAACTACGCATGCGTGTTTTTATGAAAAGCCCTTAAGATCCCCGCAGTTTCGTTTTAAAACCCTCCCATTATCTTAAATTATAAAACAAGCTCTAACGTGTCAAGAGGTTTTATATTTTTCAAACTTCTTATGTGTATTTGAAAACTAAAATTCTACAAGAGTTTGCACGTGCTGTTTGTCGGCTCGCCATGAAAAGAACATTATCGTTCATTGAGCAAGCATGAAATTATCGAAATCAAAAATATTAGAATATTTAATTAAATTATATTTAATTTATTTAATTTATTTTGACACAACTCTTTTGTTCCTTAAGTAATCTATAACTTTAGTTTCTCGATCTGTAATTAAATGAAACTGCGTAGTGCGCTATCAGGTTTTAAAATAGAAGTAAAAAGAAATTGATTTTAAGTTGATATTTATCAGGCTTTAGTTCATCTTATTCCTCATATTTAATGTCCTACTCTTCGCCCAGAGACAGACTAAAAGCTTTCCTATCAAGCATTAAAAACTGCTCAAAAAGTTTAGAATTTCGACAGTTAAAAACGAAGTTTTATTGAAAGAGTTTAATGAAAATGACCATAAAACCAAACGATTCGACAGTGTCTTCCGACATGTGTGAGTTATGTCCAGTTTATGTTTGAAGACGATAAAAAATCGCAGCACGCGTAAAATTTTCTAAATTAGGGAAACTTCAAGAGCGGTCATTTAAGTCCCCTAGTTTATCAAAGTACGGCAGTGTTTTAAAACACCCGGAAAATTTCGAAATTTGAGACTCAAATCACAACTAACGGACTAGTTCGCTTCCGGCGCACAAAAAAAAGTTCTGCTAGAGTTTGTTTTACGTCTAAAATATCATTTATGAACTTATCATTTTGGGAAAAAAGACATCATTTTAAATGTAAGATATTTGCAGCTCGCAACAACACTGTTGCCTGTTTGTGCGATTACTAGACACGTAAATTAAAGCCAAAAGAATAGATTTCTTTTACAATAAAAGTTTATGGTATATTGTAGTGTAATGATCGTCATTTCTAACTTACTTTTTGTTGTTTAGCGTTTAAAA